>JAXIVJ010012445.1:0-40300 GCA_036785665.1 Chirona hameri
CCTCACAAAGTGCTCTCAAATGTATAATGCACATCCCGCATAAGTAAAAATGAAATTTTAAGCAAAAGGTCAAGGGTCAAGGTCAGGTCACACAAAGGTCACATGTCTAACGAAAGCCATGCGACACATGTGTGTATGGGTTATTTTACACGTATAATTCGAGATAGAAGCAGCCCATTTTCACAGCCTGACACCATATAATCGCCCTCAGGTCAAGGTCTCAGGTCACAATAAGGTCAAAATTTGAAATTGATAAATCTAAATAAACATTGCATGTTTCTAGACTAGTTTTGTCTTCTAAATACAGTGGGGGCATTTATTTGTCTGTATCTGGTCAGTAAAGTCCAAAAAAATCCAAAAAACGCAATTAAAAAAAATGGACGTCATGAGTTACTTATCTTAGACGAGCCATAAGTATCACAGTCAAAAATAAAGAAAAAGCTTTTGAAATTTGGTTTGAACATCGTTCATACTCGTTCTCTAATATGTTCTTCCGGTTTTTTTGAAAATGTTCAAACAAAAAACTTTTGTGGAAATTCTTCCCCAAAAATCAGTTTTTTTGATTGATTTGGGGTTTTAAAAACCCAAAAAAAAAATTTTGAAATTCTGAGATAGCCATGTCAAAGACAATGTTATTTCTTTTCTTTTGACCGTCTTTTGTTTGTAATTTGCATATAACGCGCTATTTGCTACGATATTTTTCAAACATGTAACGCTTTTTCACCAAAATGACATGACATGGACGGTCACTAAAACGTCATTATCTCCTCAAAATTCTCACGAATTTCAACAAAATTGTAACACAAGATGTAGAATTGATGCACCATAAAGTAACGTAAAGTTTCACTTCGATATCTGTTATAGTTTTCAAGTTGTGGAGAAAATCCGGGAGGGGGGGGTAAAATTTTACCCCCCAGCGCCGCGCGGGTTAAACCAATAATTAGTTGAATTATATCAATTCAGTGAAATAATAGTTTTAAATTTCAGTTTTTTTCACATGATAGGCTAATAGTTGAACTATATTTTGTCATGGATATTTTGGAAATTCACTAGTCTTCTCAGATCACTTCATAACACATTTATGAACTTTTGTGCGGTTGCTATATGTATACATATGGGTATGCTTCTGCAATCCTACTTTGTAATGCAATGCTGCCTGAAATGTGTTTACAACTGTGAGCAAACTATTTATTATATCATCTTTGTCATATTCCTTATAATCTTGAGTTGAACTGTGAAATGGAACACTATGCTTGCTGAATTGTGTATATCTTGGTTATATTATGAAATGTATATTTCAAAATGAAAAAATGTCAATAGGAAACTAGTTTGTATGTGGTTATGCTAACATTGAAAAAAAATATTGAATTGTATCAACTTATGTCATATTCCTTACAATCTTGATGAGGAGTTTCACCTCTGGATGATCACTTATTTCATATTTGTGTAGTTGAAATCGAATTTGCTCCATCCCATCGAAATACAAATTATCCCTGATTTACGTATATAACGTATTATCTACCTTAAAGGAAATAGTTCACCTTCAACTGCATAGAATTCGCATCGTCGTAAAGCCCCAATACAAATACTACTATTCTTGTTACCATGAGTTGGTCGAGTAAAATCCAGACACAGGTACGAACCATAAGAGCACAACACACAGAAAATACTTACGGCTCCAGCTTGCACCGTATCCATCGACGAGCGGCAATGGTGGACAACGTGAATAAACTTGCACGTAAGCACTCCAAGAAAGCAAAACGCGAAACGCGATTGGTCGAAGTGCGCCTGTTCGCTGCACATGCGCAAAAGCTCAGTTCTGCAACTTTTCCGCTCAGCATACCCTCGTTCGGGTCCACATCATCCTTTCATCGACATCGGACCACGGACGCCTTCTAGCCAGCCTTCTCCAGCCCCCTCCTCACCGCTTCCGGGTGCGGGACCCTGTCCACGTGCATTGTGGCAGGGTCGTTAGACCCTTAGATAGGTAGCACCGCTTAGATATTTTTAAGTATGCAGAATCATTAGATTGGCAATAAGGCCTCCTCCACGTATAGTTCCCCTCCAGTCTGAGTTAACTTGCAGTTGCAGTTGCCAACACGTTCTTGCCGTGGTGCTGCAAATTAACGTAAACTTAGGTTCCTGTTTTAACTTTCCCTCCCGTCACCCTCCACCGTCACCCCCCCCCCCCCCCACCCCCCCCCCCCCCCTCCAGCCACCCCGCCCCTCCCGCCGCCCCCCCCCCCCCCGACCCCCCTCCGGGGTTCCGCGCTCCGCGTCGCGTAGCCCCCTGGACGGTCCCCCTCCCAGCCCCCTTCAGAGGGCCCCTCCCGGCCCTCAGCCCGTCGGACTGGGGCGCTCTGCTCCGCCCGCCCGCTCAGTCCCCCTCCCAGCCCCCCTCAGGGGCCCCGCCCGCCCCGTCCAGGGGCCCGGCCGGTGCCGGACTCCCACTCCCCCCCCCGACCGCCCGACCCCCCCTCTGGGGTCCCCCCCCCCCCCCCCCCGGTGCGCGACGTCGCACCTCCCCGGTCGGATCCACTCCCCGCTCCCCTCAGGGGCCTCCCAGGGTCCGACCGGAGCACGGCTCCCCCCGACCCCACCCCCCGGACGGGCCCGCTTGCCTCCTTATGTGGCGAGCGATGGCATTCCATTTTGGAATGTCAACACCGTTCCAGGTCCGGCGCTGGCTGGTCGCCATCTGTGGCGACGTAGCCAGCGGCAAACGCCCATTCGGTCAGGAGCACTCCTGATCGAGACACTGACGTCCCAACAGAACGTCAGTGTCATGGGACGGGCCACCTTCATCGGAGTGAAGGTCGCCGTGGAAGGCCCCGGCGCACCTCAACTCCGTGGAGGGTCTGGCATGGTGCCCAGACGTGGCCGAGCTCTCGGAGGACGACCTCCTCCGGGAACTCGCACACCAAGGGGTGTGCGAGGTGACTCGCCTGTCGCCATCGAAGCCCCCGCGACCCGATCAGCCAACCCGCTGATTCGGCTCCGCTTCCGAGGCAAGGAGCTGCCGACCCACATCCACTGTGGTGTACGTGGCTGCCCCCGTCAGGGAGTGGATCCCGCCCCCCGGCAGTGTCAGCAGTGCTGGCACTACGGCCACCTCAAGTGGACCTGCCGGGTGCGCACACGCCACCTGTGGTCGGTGGCGCTGGCGAGCACGGCACCGAAGGTGCACGCGCGCAGCACGCTGCGCCACGTGCGACCAGGCCCACCGGCCTGGACCGCCGGTGTAGGGCCCTGGGCCTCGCTCGCGAGGCGGAGCGCTTGAAGCGCGACAGTCGGCGCCCACCGGACGCCCCCGCCTCCTCCTCTCTCAGCCCAGGTCTCGCCCCCGGCGCTTGGCCGCCCCATCCCCCCCTCCCGGAAACCTCCCCCCCTACCCCACCGGCCTCACCGCCAGACCCCCCCCCCAACCGAAAGCGTCCCCAACAACTGACACCACCCGGTTCTCCGAGGGCATCTCTAACGGACCTCGAAGGCCGCCGCTGCCGCTGATCCACCGGCACCACGCTCTCCCAGCCCAAACCAGCCGAGCCGACACCGACTCAGGCCCCGCCTCCCCGGCCTCCGCAGCACCAGCGGAGAGCGGATTCTCGGAGGGACCCCCCCCCCCCCTCCTCGGACGACTCTCTCCGGAAACTCGCCGCAACCCCGCCCCGTCCCCGCCCTCCCGCTCCAGCTCCCCTCCCGCCCGCTCCCCCCTCCCCCCTCCCCGTCTCTCTGAGACAGCCAGATCTTCCTCCCCGATATTCCTCCCCTCCCCCACCCCCCCTCCCCGGCTCCCTGAAGAGAGTCCGACCCCCTCCCCTGTCACCCCGGCCACTCCCCCGCCCTGCCTTGCCTTCATAGTCGAAGAGGCAAAGAGACGGGAGAGTGCCTCCCCCCCCCCCCAAACTCTTCTGAGCGAAACCGCTACCCGCCGCAACTTAAGACAATTCACAAACAGGAAACATTAAAACACACTCCAATAAAATACTTCATTAAGTTATTTTTGACTCTCTGTTAAACCATGTTGCTGCTGACGTGGGGGCTGCGTGTTGGCTGCCGGTGTCTTGTTGCGGGGGTCCCCTGCTGGATCGGCCGCGCGGCGAAGGGTTCTATTCGTTGCGTGGCTGATTTGGCGGGGGATTTCTGCGATGGGACGCCGATGGTTGATGTGCGATTTTGCGTTGGCGGCGGCATGATTCCCTGCCAAATCGGTCGCGCAACGAAAGGTTCCATTGGAATTCGTTGTTCATTTCTTAACGTAACGCTCCTCCCAACCCTCCTCTCCCCTTTACTCCGCTCTTGACAGAGCCGAGTAATTGAACACCCGCCCAGATCACAGACGCCGATGCTGCGCCGCGGTGCGGTGGCTGCTGCGCTGCGGTGCAGTGTCCACTCCGCTGCGCTGCGGTGCGGTGTCCGCTGCGCTGCGGTGCAGTATGTTAAATTATGTTAAATCACGTTGCTGCCGACGTGGGGTTGCGTGTTGGCTGCCGGTGTCTTGTTGCGGGGGTCCCCTGCTGGATCGGCCGCGCGGCAAAGGGTTCTATTCGTTGCGTGGCTGATTTGGCGGGAGATTTCTGCGATGGGACGCCGATGGTTGATGTGCGGTTTTGCGTTAGCGGCGGCATGATTCCCTGCCAAATCAGTCGCGCAACGAAAGGTTCCATTGGAATTCGTTGTTCATTTCTTAACGTAATGCTCCTCCCAACCCTCCTCTCCCCTCTACTCCGCTCTTGCCAAAGCCGAGTAGTTGGTTGGTTGGTTTTTAAATTTTCTGGGCTTTTCACCGTGGGTGATTCCAGCCCGGTTTTTTGGGCCGAAGGGCGCCGAAGGCGCCCTTCGATGTCTTTTTTTCCCCTTTTCTTTTCCTCCCTTCTCCTTCTTCGTTCCTCTATCTTCATTCTTCTTTCTTCTTACTTCTATGGTTTACTTGTTTTCTTTTCTTCTCTTTTTTCTTTCTTCTTTTTTTCCTTTCTTCTTTCTTACTTTTACTCTTGCTGTTGCTTTATTTGGAGATATCTTTTCTGTCTTGAGGTGATAATTGGTAGGTAGAGGAATTTGGGGGGGGGGCGGGGTTGCACATTTGTTGTTTTTAACAGTCCTATACAGTCCTAACACTCCTTGTCTTATTTGCCTCATAGTTTCATTGTTTTGTTTATTTTTTAAAGCCAGGAATCTCTTTTTGTTTGTTTGATTAATTGTTTCCTTTTTTCCTTTTTTTTGGCTTTTTGGCTTTTGGCTCTTTTTTATTTTTTGTAAACTATTTTCTTTTTTGGCAGTTTGACTCGGGGTTTACAGTTTATCAATGAGATAGGATTTTAATTTAGATACGGTTAATAATGTTCTATGAGCTGGTGGTCATCTCCGAGGAGGTGGTGAAGGGTTAGTGGGATATTTTGGTTATGGCAGTAGGTTAGTAGAGGGTTCTGTGTGTGAGGTATTGGGGGGCAATCTATTAATAGTGTTTTGATTGTGAGGCGGGTGCGACATTGTGTGCATTTAGGTTTGGTGGGCAGTGATCCAAGATGTAGTGTGTGTGTGAGATGGTTTGTCCGATTCTCAATCGTGTCAGTGACCTTTCTTTTCCTCCGTTGTGTATTTGATTGGCGGAGTTCCAGGTTGTATGTGTGATGAATGTGTTGTTGTAGAGGGGTTGGGTGTAGTTCCAAGAGTGAGTGAGTTAGTGAGTGTAATCGTTCTTTGATAATGGGAATAGGTCAGAGGTGGATGTGGTGAATTGGTGTATTTGTTAGTTGTTTGCGCGATTTGCTTGTTTCATCGGCCATCTCATTACCAGGTATACCGGTTGACGGGAGCCAGAGAAGTGTTGTTTGTGTTTGTGATAAGTTGTACTGTGTTGTGAATTATGTTGTATATGAGTGGGTGTGAGTGGTTTTTGTGGCATTATTTGAAATAGCGATTAATGCTGATTTCGAGTCTGATGCTATAATGTTATTTTCTAGTTGTCTTTCTTTAATGATCATGTATGATGCTAATATAGCGTAGAGTTCTGCAGTATATATTGATGTGCGGTTCGGCAGTCTTGTGCGTAGTATTACTTCTGGAGGTAATTCAGTTATGTATAGAACGGCTTCTGCGCCTGTTCTGTGATTGCTCTTATGGTAAGAGCCGTCTGTATATATGATGTTGTGATTTGGATGCTCTGTTGTGTATTCCAGAAATGTTTGTGTGATCTCTATATCGGTGTATGTACTCTTTGGTTCTTCGAAAATTGTATCGAGTGTTGGTGGGGTGTTAATCCAATAAGGTGGAAGTGCTGGGATGGGTGTGATGTGTGGTAATGGTAGTACTAGTGATTCTGAGTGTTGTGCGATTCTTCCGCCTATGGTGACTCTGTAGCGTGGAATATTTTGTGTTCTAAATCGGGCATGTGTTCGTCTTTGCAGTGTCTGTGTGCATGGGTGTCTTGGTGTTTGTTTGGTCTTATGAAAATATCTTAGTAGGGCTTGTGTTCGTCTGTAGTGTAGTGGTGGTGTGTTGTTGTAGACATGTAGTGCAGTGACGGGTGAGGTTCGGAATGCTCCTGTGATTGTGCGTAGTGATTCGTTTTGTATTATGTTAAGTTTGTTAAGGTTTGTAGGGGCTGCATTCTCGAATACTATGGATCCGTATTCTAGTATTGGTCTGATTAGTGATGTGTATAGTTTTGTGAGAGTCGCTCTGTCTCCTCCAAAGTCCGTTCCAGTGAGAGCTCGGAGGATGTTTATGCGTTTTCTTGCTTTTGTTGCTATGTCAGTGATGTGGTGTTTGAAGGTGAGTTTTCTATAAAATGTGATGCCTAGGAATTTAGCTGCTGTAACAAATGGGATATTTTCATTGTTACATTGTAGTGGTGTGCTTGTGTCGGTGTTGCACCATCCAAATATGATGCATTTGGATTTTTGGTTTGATATGGAGAGGTTGAGTGTATTGAGTCGTGTTTGTATAGTGTTGAGTGATTTCTGTAGTGTTCCTAATGCATTGTTACATTGTTTGTGTGCTGTCCAGATTGCGATGTCATCTGCATATAGCGCAATCTTCGTAGGTGGTGGAATTGTTTTTAATTTTGAGTTCAAGGCCAGTACAAAGAGGATTGGACTCAGTACCGATCCTTGCATCAGACCAGTGGAGGGGTATTTGGTGCTTGAGATGTGGTTTAAGTGTTTGATTTGAAAAGTGCGAGTGCAGAGATATGTGTTTAAGTAGTGTGCTAAGTTTCCTTGTATCCCGATGTCGTGGAGATATGCTAGGAGTGCTGAGATGTTTAGTGTGTCGTATGCTTGTTTAATGTCTAGGAAGAGGGCAGCAGTGTATTCCTTCTTAGCGAAATAATTTTGGATGTCAGTTGTGATTCTTACGAGATTATCCACTGTGCTGCGTCCCGGTAAGAATCCCGAGTGGTTAGGAGAGATAATGTTGTGTGTAGTGATGTAGTGTAGTAGTCTTCCCTTGATGATGCGCTCGAATGTTTTGTGTAGACAACTTGTTAATGAAATTGGTCTGAAGTTGTCTGGGTGTGTGTTGTCTTTGTTTGGTTTTGGTATTGGGATTATGTGTGCGTGGAACCACGATTGTGGGTATGTGTTTGTTTTCCATGCTGTATTGAATGCTGTCAGGAGCTTGGTTCTTGCTAAAGGTCCCAGGTGTTTTAGAAAGCTGTAGTGTATACTATCTGGGCCTACACTTGTATTTCCTGCGGCATTGATGGCTGTGTCTATTTCTGTGAGCGTTAGAGGTGCGTTATATGTGTCTTCGGTTGTATTTGTATGGTTTGGGATTGGGTTAGGCAATTGTGTGCTTCTTTGTGAAAAATGTGTTGCAAAAATTTCGGCAATCTCTTCTTGGTCTGATACGTTATGATTATTGACTTTAAGTGTTATAGCTTTGTTGAGCGATTGGTGTATTCCCTTAAATGCTTTAACTGCTTTCCAGACATAGCTGAGTGGCGTGTGTCTATTAAAAGTGTTAATGAATTGTGACCAAGCCTCTTTTTTTGCTGATTTAATAATGTGTCGACATTGTGCGAGCCTGTCTGTATTCGTTTAGTGTTTGCTGTGTTTTGTGTCTGTCGTGTCTTCGTATGGCACGATTCCGATTTTGTGTTGCCTCGGTGCAGGCGTCGTTCCACCATGGTACTGAGCGTGGTTTCTGTGCCTTTGGTTTTGTTGTAGGTACGTATGTGTTTGCTGTGTTTAGTATGTTATTGGTTATGTCCGTGATCGTAGGATCAGTATCTGTTTCGTAAATTTGTTCAAGTGTGTCCGTGAAATTTGTCCAATTAGCGTGTTTAAGGTTCCATCGAGGTGATGATTTATATGGTGTAAGACGATTGGCTAGAGTTAGGATTATTGGGCAATGATCACTAAATAGTACCTCATCAAAAACTTCCCAGTCAGTTGTGAGTGCTAAGTTTGGAGACGCAAATGTGATGTCTGGTGTGGTGTTTTGCTGTGGAATGAAACGTGCTGGGAGTGTGGGTGAGCCTGTGTTGAGGCAGACTAATTGGTGATTGTGTATGGTTTCGTGTATGAGTCTACCTCTCCTGTCTGTGTTGTGTTGTCTGTGGTCCCATAGTGCGTGGTGTGCATTGAAATCTCCGCAAAGTACTATTCTCGTGTGTATTTGATGCAATATCCTACTTAATTCTGTCGTAAATACTTTGTCCTTTTGTGGGTTTGGAGGAAAGTAGCAATTGATGAGAGTAATTGGGTTGTTATCTAAATAGATTTCTACGGCTAAAATGTCTAGTTGTGTTTTAATGTTGATGTGTCTCTGCGGTATGCTATTTTTGATGTATGTGAGGACGCCTCCATGCCTTCTGTCTGCCGCGTCCATTAAGTGGTCACGTCTGTGTAAGGTGTAGGAGAAAATATCGAGTTTATATGGGTCAGAAGGTTTGAGATGCGTTTCCTGGATGCAAAAAATGGAAGAATTTAGATGATGTACAAATGGTTTAAATTCATGCCAATGACAAATGTGTGTTCAAGTGTGACAAGTGTGACAAGTTGGTGTTCAAGTGTGACAAGTTGGTGTTCCATTGGATTATGTGATGTGTGTTATTGTCGTGTGTTGGTGGTGCTGTTTGTGATTGTGTGGTCATTAGTGTTTATGTTTGTGTTGTGACCTGGTTTCCCTGGTCCGGTATGGCGCTCGGCTGCGGGGGAGCGCTGCGCCAGTCTCCCCTTCACTGGTGGTGGAGGGGGACGTGTCTCGGGTCCGCGAGGGGCTGCGGCTTTGTTGGTGGTCTGCGTTCTCCGGTCGTCTTTTCCTTCCCACCGTCTTCCACCCCGGCTCCGTAGAGGGGGAGGGCGGGGGGGAGGGTATGTCATGTAACTTCGACTCCGTGGAGGGAGGGGGCGGGGGGAGGGGTCTCTGGCCTGTGTCGGCTGAGCCCTCTTGTGAGAGTTGCGGGTGACAGGGGACCCGTCCGCGTTCCCCGACTCCGTAGAGGGGGAGGGTGGGGGGAGGGTTTTTGGCCCGGAATCCGCTTGACGGCTGTCATGGGAGTGACGGGGGAGCCGTTGGTTGTGTTCCCCGTCTCCGTAGAGGGGGTGTGTGTGTTAGACACAGTCCCTCGGGGTCCCTCGGAAAGGTCCGGGAACTGTGCCCGGTCCCTTGGGGATGGGGGGTCCTCGGCGAGCCGGCGCCGCTGGGTGGGCTGCTGCCGTCTGCCGGTCCCTTGCTCGGCTTCCGCCTGGTATTGGTCCTGAGCGGGCTCCATTCCCTCTGAGAAGATCAGGGCGTTAACCCTGACCTCTAGGGCCCACGTGGGGCAGTACCGGCTGGTGACAGGGTGGTCTCCACCACAGCCCGGGCACTCCTCCCACTCTGCCTCACAGGTGTTGCTGCTATGACCGGCACCGTTGCACCTGCCGCAGATCATTCGAGATCTGCACTTTGCCGCCAGGTGGCCATAGCGGTGGCAGTTGGCGCACCTCCGTGGCTTGGGCACCACTGGTCGGACCCCGAAAGAGAGGTATCCGGCCGAGACTCGCGTGGGTGGGAAAGGCGCGCTGAAGGTGAGGATGAGCAGCGCCTTGGGGCCGCGTGGGGGGCGGTACACCGCCGTGACCCCTAGGGCACAGAAGCCCTCCACCAGGTCGTCTGTTATGTATGTCCAGCTCAGGGGCCCAGATGGAGCCCTGGCTGCGTCTGTTATGCGCTTCTTCACAGATGGTGACGTTAACGTTTGCGATATTCGTGATGCTCTTCAGGAGCAAGGCTTCGCCCGTGGTTGCGGCCTGTATGTCAAGAGTTTCGCCATGGCGCATGAGGCGCGCCTTCAGGGGCAATCCGGTTACCGGCCGGATTGCGTCCTCTACCGCCCAGGGGAGGAAAGCCTTCATCGGTTTTCCGTCCTCTCGGCGGCAGATGAGAATAACCTCCTGATGGGAGGTCATCTCCGGGTGGGGGGGGGGGGAGGAGAGAGAAAGTGCACTAAGAAGTGCAGAAACACGAGAAACACAAGCACAGGGGACCTATCACAGTTTCATCAGACTACTGATAGCGGGAGCGGCATAAGGAGAAACTCCCGTAGCTCTGTCCTTTATCCCAGTTTGGGACTATCGTAGCTGGGTATAAATTGAACTAACCACGGATTTACAAGCTATCACTATAGGGGAATACTACTTAATGAAATAACACCACACACACTCACACATCTGCGATCAGGGGGAGGGGGGGGGGGTGCGGCGAAACTTGAAGACTTGAAGACTTGAGACTTGAAACTTGAAACTTGAGATGAAATTTGACTTGAAACTTGGAGGTGGAGAGGGTGACTAAGGCAGACGGCTGGTGCTGAAGAAGGAGTAGAAGCGGAATGGAGACATGTTGGTTCTGGAAGATGATATCTCGAGCTGACCTAGCTGCGACGCAGAGCGGAGCGTGGTCAGGTCGAGAATGTGTGCCGAGTAGTTGAACACCCGCCCCTGATCACAGATGCCGATGCTGCGCTGCGGTGCGGTGTCCGCTGCGCTGCGGTGCAGTATGCTAAATCATGTTGCTGCCGACGTGGGGTTGCGTGTTGGCTGCCGGTGTCTTGTTGCGGGGGCCCCCTGCTGGATCGGCCGCGCGGCGAAGGGTTCTATTCGTTGCGTGGCTGATTTGGCGGGGGATTTCTGCGATGGGACGCCGATGGTTGATGAGCGGTTTTGCGTTGGCGGCGGATTGATTCCCTGCCAAATCAGTCGCGCAATGAAAGGTTCCATTGGAATTCGTTGTTCATTTCTTAACGTAATGCTCCTCCCAACCCTCCTCTCCCCTCTGCTCCGCTCTTGCCAAAGCCGAGTAGTTGAACACCCGCCCCTGATCACGGACGCTGATGCTGCGCCGCGGTGCGGTGGTCGCTGCGCTGCGGTGCGGTGCCCACTCCACTGCGCTGCGGTGCGGTGTCCGCTGCGCTGCGGTGCAGTATCCACCCCGTCCAACTTTTTTACACTGTTAGGTGATAGTTATCCTGAATTGATAGGTCCCCTCTTAGATTATCTCTACCAAACACGTTTAGCTAAACAAATATAACAGGGGTTTTTGGCCTTGCGCATTTTTGGCCCACCGCGCAGGTTTTTTCCCCTTTGCATTAGACGCTGGGTTTTTTATTATTCAGGACTTTTCGCCCGGCTAAATACACCCCACAACCAGGTCTCGCCGAGGCGCCGGAGCCAGGGAGACTGACGACAGTCTCCCGTTGTTGCAATGACGGCACCCCCACGGCTCCATCAACACTGACACTGTACAGGTGTATTGTAATAAAAATATGTATGCATGTGTGTCTCGTGCTTTACTTATTTTTGACCTTGAACGAAATACTTAACGTAATGCTAGATATTATATTTGACCTTGAACGAAATACCTAATGTAATGTTAGATATTATATTTACTTTGAACAATAAATTTTCCGGGTTTACATAAACCGGTTAACGTAATTAATTAACGTAAAATAGCTACCCTATTCCCTTGCTTGCTCGGGTTCACATAAACCGACTAACGTAACTCTTTGCCTGGCAAATTGCCAGAAGTAATTTCCCCAAACCCGGGAAATGGCTATAGGCCGGTCCGGGTAAAACAAAAAAAAAATATATACATCCTTTCTTCGACATCGGACCTTGGACGACAACTAGCCAGCCTGCTGCAGCCCTCCACCGCTTCCGGGTGCGGGACCCTGTCCACGTGCATGTGGCAGGGTCGTTAGACCCCTATATAGGTATTCCTTAGATATTTTTAAGTAGGTAACGTAATTTCCACAATTTGAAAGGTAGATAATCCGCTTCATTCTTTAGATTAATTGCAGCTGGCAACACGCTCCGACGTGTGTGTCAGATTAACGTAAAACTTAGGTTCTTGTCTTAACTTTCCCCTCCCTCCTCCGGTCATGGCGACCCCCCCCCCCCCCCCCCCCCCGCCCCTCCGTCCCCCCGACCCGCCCGACCCCCTTCAGGAGTCTCTCCCCTCCCGTCCCGGCGCGCGGCCCCGAGCCCCCCCCCCCCCCCTGGACGGTCCCCCTGGACCCCCCGGCTTCCCTCAGGAGCCTCGCCCGGACCGACCCGGTGCTTGGCTCCCCAACACCTCCCCACCCGACGGGTCTGCTCTCCTCCTCATTCAGAGGAAGAACGCAGTGCACATGCGGCACTTCAACCCGTTCGCGGTGCGCCGCCAACTGGTCGCCCTCTGCGGAGAGGTGGCCAGCGCGCGCTCCATCCGTTCCGGCGCTCTGCTGGTTCAGACCCTGTCTGGCCAGCAGACAGCCACCCTCCTTGCCATCCCGTCTTCCCTGGACAAGGCTTGTGAGGTGACGGCCCCCAACCATATGAACTCCTGTCAGGGATTCATCTTGTGCCCCGAAGTCAGCAATCTGACTGAGTCCGTGCTCCTCCAAGAGCTCGTGACTCAGGGGGTGACAGAAGTGGTCCGGATGCGGTCTAAGCGACCAGGCCCCAACCCCATGGTCCGGCTGCGTTTCCGGGGCTTACAGCTCCCGGAACGCCTCTACTGCGGCTACATAGTAGTCGCAGTCAAGGAGTGGACCCAAGGGCCACTGCAGTGTCGAGCCTGCTGGCGGTTCGGCCACCACCAGCGTCAGTGCCACGCCCGCCATTCCATCTGCGGGAAGTGCGCCGAGACGCACGACACAACACAATGTGTCGGTGGCGACACCGCAGCCACTCGCTGCGTGTCGTGCGGGGTGCCCACCCCGCATGGTCCCGCAACTGCCCTGCCCGAGCGGCAGCCGCCGGAGTCGCGTGTCTGATCTCTCTGAGTGAGGACCGTGTCTGCTTAAAACGTTTTTAACGTATTTCGCCCTCCCATCTCCCTCCCGCCCCCCGCCACCCTACCCTGTTCTTCTCAGAACAGTGTAGCGGTCCCCCCCCCCCTTAGCCTCACCTCCCCGTTTGTTGCCCCCGGGCAAGTTAACGTCCCTTGTCTGTGCCTTCTTGCCTCCCTATTTGTCATCCTGCCTTCTCTCTTTCCTCCTAAAATCCGCCGGTGGATACCTAACGGTGCCCATCCGACCTGCTTGGCCCGAACGGTCCGTGGACGACCTGGAGGGGTGGCAGGTTGGCCCAACTAAGCCGGTTGGATCTCGTTTTTCACCAACTCTCTCCTTCTCTCTCCTAATCTAATCTATCTCTTTCTTATACTACTCCGGGTTATTCTCACACAGCCTTCAGCCATCACTTGCAAACACAGCCTTCAGCAACACTTAACGGCCTTCAGCTCGTCTCACTCCCCACCTCACATCCGCACTCACACAGCCTTCAGCCACCACTTGCAAACAGTTTCAGCAACACTTAACGGCCTTCAGCTCATCTCACCACACACTCACACTCCGAAACTCGCGACCGCTCTCCTGATGTCGGTCGAGGTGTTGCTGCGCTGCCGTCGCCTGGACGGGCAGCCTATGACGGCTCTCCTGCCATGGGCAGTGGAGGACGCCGCGTTGGCCGTCACCGGCCAGCGCCTGAATGCCCGCTTCGTGCGTGGCGGGGATCTTCTGATCTCTGCCACCGCAGAGGAGGCGGAAGGGGTCCAGAATATCACTGTGATAGCTGGAGCCGAGGTGGAAATGGCCAAGCCTTTCCACCTCAACCGCTCCCAGGGCTCAATATATGCCCCGGAGCTGGCAGGGCATGCCAAGGAGGACCTCCTCCAAGGTCTCGCCACCGAAGGGGTGGTAGACCTGTACCGGCCGAAGGACACGCCCATCCTGATACTCACCTTCGCGTCCAAGGTAGTACCAGAGCACGTGTATGTCGCGTTCCTGCGATACAGGACCAGGGTCGTGGTGCCCAAGCCGCGGCGCTGCACGAGGTGCCAGCGGTACGGGCACGTCCAAAAGGGCTGCCACGCGCGCGAGGAGCGTTGCGCCAAGTGCGCAACGGAGGGCCACAGCGCGACCCGCTGCGAGACCGACAGCCCGACCTGCGCCATATGTGAGGGGCAGCACCCGGCTTACAGCCGGGACTGCCCCAAGTGGGCTCTAGAATGCAGGGTAGCAGCCCTCATTCATGAGAAGGGCTGGGCGCCGGTGGCAGCCAGAGAACAGGCCCTCTCTGAGGTGGAGGACCGTCCCCTCCCCAGACAGGAGGTGCGGACCACTCCCCGCCTCAGAATCGACCCGCCTCCCAACCCTTGGAGCGCCAAGGGGTTCCCGGGCCTCCCCACACCGCGCCCGGGATCTCCGATAGTGATTCACTGTAAATCACCACCACCGGCGGTCGACTCCCACCACGCACAGCGTGCAGCGGCCGCCCCACAGGACGGGTCCCGCCGCGACAGGTCCCGCGGCGGCACCACGAGTTCGGGCACGGGCTCGGCGCGTCCCCCCCCCCCCAGGTGAACGGGGCGTCACCGAACCCCCCCCCCCCCCCCAGGTGGTCACCGGTGTGCGGCCGCGCCACCGCTCTCCGCCAATCAGCGGACAGCAGGAGCAGGGTGCTGCCCCCTACAATTTGGACGGCATGCGCTCCCGCCACCACTCTCCCCAACCGGTACACCGTACCAAGGCCAAGGCTCCGCAGGGAACGGATTCCCAGCAGCCCGAAAGAGAGACCCCTGCCGCCCCACCGCCTCCCACGGGAGACGCGAGCCCTGGCTCAGTCTCCTCCCAGTCTGTCACTGGAGAGACGAGCCTCGCTTCACTCTCTCCCACGAGAGAAGCGAACTACGAGAGCGACGGCGGCAGCTCTTCCGCTGGCACCGCCCAGTCCACTCCTCCCCCACCAAGACAAGCACACCGTCCCCCTAACAGTAAGGGGAGACGCCATACACGCACAAAGGGCCAAACACAAAACAACACACACCATAACACACCATACACTCTCCGCACACATCCAAAGTAATAACACAACTCACACAAACACGAAACACTACTCATAACACTGACACTCACACCACAATCCTCCAATGGAATACAAGGGGAATTCCACAGCACTGGCACGAGTTAAGAACCGCACTGAACGAAGCCAACTCATCCATCATTTGCATCCAAGAAAGCCATTTAAAACCATCAGATCCCTATAATTTCAACATAAATTCATACAGCTTATACCGAAAAGACTCCTCCCACCAAACACGCAACAGACGCGGAGGCGTGTGCACATACATCAAAAACGACATACCGCACAGACACATACCATACAACACACAACATGACATCCTCATCACAGAAATTACTACTACTTCAACTCCAATCACCATAATCAACTTTTACTTCCCACCCAATAAGCATTGCAGAGAATACATCACCTTATTAGAAACCATTATACAGAACACAAACACTCCAGTTTTAATATGCGGAGATATTAATGCTCACCACCCCCTATGGGACAGTAGCAGAAGATCCCCAGATTATCGCGGTAAATTATTCCACAATCTATTAAACAACACACAACTTGTAATCCTCAACAACGGCTCGCATACCCTCCCAGCCCAACAGATCACACAAAACAACACAACACCAGACATCACAGCAACAACCCCCGACCTAGCCGCAAGCTCGACGTGGGAAACCACAGATGATCCCTATTTTAGTGATCACCTCCCCAGGGTGTATATGGAAGCGTTCAAAGTTGTAGCATTCAATGCTTGTACCATACAAAACAGCAACGTCCAACGCTTGCGACATCCAAATTTCGCCCGGGTAGGGAACATCGTCATGAACCAAGCTAGCAGCAGCCAAACTCGTGGTATCCAGCCACATACAAAGTAGTGGCAGCCAAAGCTTGCGGCCTCCAAAAATAGAACTCCGAGGACATCTACCTTCCGGGAACTATTGGTTCAAATATCGCCCGGTAGATGTCTCACCATAGCCGGTGGAGCGACGAAACGCTAGTTGAGTAATGTCTTTCGACAGAGGGGAGTGGTGTACAGTGGAACCCGGCAGCGTCAGTGGCGCCGCTGCGGCGGCGGCACTGACGGGCCGGGCGCGGCGGAGCTCCGCCGCCCGCGGGGTCTCAGTCGCTCGCCCGGCAGCGCCGGGCTGTGCGTGCTGGCGGTAGCCTTGCCTGCTGACGGGAAAAATGTTCGCTTCTGCTGGGCCATGGGAACCGTAGGAGCCCGCATATTTCCTTCGTGTTTTAGCTGGGTCTGCATTGATTTGGGTATGACGACTTTAGTGAGTATATTTTCGGTACATATGGAGCATATGGTACATATTATCAGGGTGTTTAGCTGTTTTGCCAGCTGGAGTAGGGATTTTGGACCTCGCTTAGATACGGTAAGTATATGTATGTACCTACACACCAGTAAAACGCCCTTATTGGATCGGAAACCGGGCGGGCGATTCTTCAACGTTCTTTTCCAATGTGAAGGAGCACTTTGTTTTGTTTTGACCTCAGTTGACCTAAGATGACCTTGTAGGGGTCACTAAGCAACAGTTGCATAGGGTCATCAAGAATGAGCTATACAAACATGATCCTGAAATAATTGGTCTGATGTAATGCGTATTCTCTGAATGGGAGGGATTTGCATATTTTCATATTGACATAATGGGGAGGTCACGGAACCGACCTGACCTTACGTCACAGATATACACAAATCCAAGATATGCGATTTGTAGGTACTTAAGCCTAATTCAATTATGTGAGTTTAAAACTGCTCGGGACAAACACTGTTGCCTGGGCCCGAATGTTATTTTTGGGGGAGATAGGATCACTTAATGCGACCTGGTGACATGACCTGAAGTGACCCGAAGTAAAAAACATTGTAAAATGTGGTTAATTGATGCCCGAACAGGTGCATGACAATTTGCTACAAAGACTAAGACAGAAAATCTGACAACAGGTTATCATGACCGATCAGTAAGCTGTTTGAACAGAAATGCATCAACATAGTCTAACAATGTCACACTCACACCAATCGTTTTTGCGCTCTTTAATGAGACAGTGCGTATTTCCCAGAAAACCCGGCTTACGTACCTATACTCAAATACACAATGCATCCTGCTCGATAGAGACTGGTACGGTTTTGAATCATGCCACTTGTAGCCAGTGCAATATAGACCAGTAGAATACAACTAACAGCCACTGAATCGGTTCCAACGACCACCGTCGTCACATGGATGCTCAAAATGAGAGCTCAAAATGAGACAGCGCGTATTTCCCAGAAAAACCGGCTTACGTACCCATACTCAAATACACAATGCACCTTGCTCGATAGAGACTGGTACAGTTTTGAATCATTCCACTTGTAGCCCAGTGCAATATGGACCAGTAGAATACAACTAACAGCCACTGAATCGGCTCCAACGACCACCGTCGTCACATGTATGCTCAAAATGTTCGCGTTTAAGCCGGCGATCCACTAATAAAACGTCTCTTGGGTTGGTTTGAAGCTGTACAATGACATCGGTTACTCGAGGACTAACAAAACCCATGCCCTCCCGCCCTCCCGTCCCGCCGAATTCTGGTAGCCGTTAGGTGTTGATGAAAGATAAATATGGGGTGATGATGTGAGGGCGGCAGACCCAGGGTATCACATTACACCGTGAGAGAACGCGCCGTGGTGCCGCGGCGCGCCGAGCGCCACCGTACGTGTTAGGTCGCTTTGCTAAGTTGTTAAAAGTTGGAGTGTGACTCTGCGATATGATTGGCCTTAACGGTTTGCCCGGCTTCTGTTTTTACATTGCCATATGCATAACCAGGAGAATACTCACCGGTTATGTTGACAAAATGTACACCGCCATTCACCGCATTAGCACTGACAATAGCACGATTCACTTTAGCCTTGAGTGCATTAGTAGGGTCTCCTTTGATAAGTGCAAACTTGCTTTCGTCTCCCAGTATGTTCTGAATTTTCTGTAAATACTCATCGCGATCGAGGATGACGAAAACAGAAGACTTATCGGCCTTCCGGATGCCAATTCTTTCATCTTCTCTGAGCTGTTTTGCTGCCTCTCTTAGCTCTTTCGTCAATTAGCTCACTGCGAATTGCCCCGTAGTTTAGCGCCTTCACATATGAGCTCATTACGCAAATTCGGACTAACTTCAACTTTCTTATCTTTTTCAAGTCTGAGAACATCTTGGTAGAGAAGTTCTAACTCCGCCTTCTTCTCAGTCAAATTGGTGGGCGATTGAGTATGGCAGTTAAGTCCAAGGTTTAGGAATTAATGCTGCGCTTCCAAACTTGCTTTCGTCTCCCAGTATGTCCTGCATTTCAGTATGTTAAGTCCAAGGTTTAGGAATTGGTGCTGCGCTTCGGTGAGATGCACAGAAGACAGATAGACGTAGCCGTGCAAATGTTCCAAGAAACTTTCACGCATATATGGCGGCGATCTCAAACTTCGTGAGAGCTAGCAAGGCTACGTCAATCTGTCTTCTGTGCATCTCACCGAAGAAGTCAATGGGAAAATATACAAATGCTTCTTTTTCAGAGAATATGCCTTACTTAGATCAGGTCAATTATTTCGGAATCATGTTATTTTAGCTAATTCTTCATGACCGAAGTTCAATTGTTGCTCAGTAGCCTCTGAAAGGTCAGCTGAGGTCATCTTAGGTCACCAACACTTTTTTTGTCAATAACTGGTGATCGAATACAGATAGAGACGTGTGAATGACACCACTGTGTTTGTCTCGTCGAGTCGCATCGCCCCATATACAACATGACCTACCTGGGCCACCAAATGAACTTGACCTGACGTCAAATTTTGAAGTTGACCTAACCCGGTGTTGACGAGACAAACACGATGGTGGTAAAATGGCTCTATGTTTAACCAATTAATAGTTATTCACGCAAAACCTTTTGGGAAGAAAATTAAATCGTGACATTCGGCGGCCTCTCGACCCTAAACTTTTGACCTAAGCTAACATTTGAGGACACATACGCATACGGCGATTGCTCTTTTAAAGCTTTCGATTGCTTGTTCCGTTTTTTCCTAACTGTCATATTTCTCACGATATTTGGGGGTATCTGAAGTACAGTTCTAAAACTGGCAAATCTAACCTTTGATGACCTCTGGCGACCTGAATATTGATCTGAACCAAAACATAACCAAATAGGCTCTACATGGGTTTTGACGAGCTATCGAACAGTGTTTTGGATTCCGGATACTCCCTATAGGAGCCTAGTTAGAAGGGGGCGTTTAGAGGCCCCCCCCCCCCCCCCAGGCACGGCGCGGGTTAAAATACATCGGTTTGTATTTTGCAGAATCTTCCATATCAACCGTCTCAAGAGCCCATGTAACCTGTTATTACGTGAAGGGTCCTACGACCGGCATATGGCCCTCTCAGGCCAGTCAATGACTCTCTCATGCCTAGCGAGGACCTCTCAGGACTGACAAGGACTGACAATGAGATACACTGTGTTCTCACGGTGTATCTTATTGTTAGTCCTAGTAAAACTCCGGGGGGGGGGGGGGGGGGAGGGGGGGGAGGGCGTAGCGTTTTACCCTTGTCGCTATGTTTATGGCTTTGTGCCGGGGGCGTTTTACCTCTGGTGGTCCGGGGGCGTCCAGTTCCACGCCTCACAATCAAGTTTGTTGCCACATAGCGACGAAATACGCCATTGGTACTGCAACATGTTGGAACCGCAAGAAGAAAGTTCATAAAGCCTAGACATTAGTGATAGCCATTTAACTGTATTGACTCAAATATACCAGGCAAGACATTCAGCGGTGTGACCAGGATTTGGCCAAGGGGGTCCCGAATCCCATACTTTATTCCAGGGGCCCTTTCAGCTGAGAGGGGCCCCAAGCGAATTTGAACGGCCCAGTTTGTGAAAAGTGGACAGCGTGTTATCCGACACTTCTAAGCTAACCAAGCACGGGTAGTACAATGCCTCGTATCGTATATGGCATGTAATAACTGTGCTGGAGGCATTTGTCATTGACTATCATTACGCAGGATAACAGTGATGATAATGTCCCTGATGATCTAGTGACCAAGGGCGTCGCCGTACGGGGTGGCAAGGGGGACACCATCTCCCAGTCGTCAGGCTGTGGGGGATTGCCCTCCCCCCTCCAGTTTTGGAGACAAATTCATACTTTGTTCGGAATTATTGCTGTTTCCAATATCGTAAAAGGCACTTGGAAAATAAGTATCAGGGCAATGGAAGAATGGAAGGCACCAGGACAATATTTGTACTTTTCTTGAGGGAATTTGGCAGGAGTTTAAATGGAATTTCGGTAGCAGTAAAATCTGGCACATTATCCCGCGCACTGCAGGGGGGGGGGGGGGGGGGATTTCCGCCCCCCCTCAGGTTTTTCAAAGATAGCGAAAAAAAGGCGCAGAGCAGCGCCACTGGATTTTCGCACACCTGTCAGGACATCAATTGTGCACACTTTGATAAAAAAAAATAACCTCGGGTCATCTCAGGTCAGGTCACCAGACCAGATCAAGTGACCCCACCTCCAAAAATGTTTGCAGTTGTGCCAAAGCCAGAGTTTTTGACCGATCAGTTTGAAACTTACAGGATCTCATGAGGGCATAAGTACTTACAATTCTTTTATCTCGGAATTTTGATATCGGTGACCTAAGGTCAGGCCAATTTCGTAACCTCCCCATGATAAGTCAATGGGGAAATATACAAATGCTTCCTATTTCAAGGATATGCATGATATTAGTCCAATTACTTCTGTATGATGTTATTATAGGATATTCTTGATGATCCAAGTGTAATTTTTGTTCAGTGACCCCTATTAGGTCATTTGAGGTCATGCGAGGTCACCATCACTTTTTTGTCAATAACTCCCGACATAATGCAGATAGAGAAATAAAACAGACATCAATGTGTTTGTCTCGTCGAGACACGTCTTCCCATATGCAACATGCCCTAATTGGGTCACCACTTGACCTTGACCTGAGGTAAAAAAAATCAGTTAACTTAACAAGGTCACCATGTATATCATTCGAAGCGCCTTGACAAGATAAACTTAATGGCGTAAACAGTTTTTTGTTATATTTATTAAGTAAAAAGCTAATAGCAAAAAACGATTTATAAAAAAACGACATTTCTTCCCTTTTTGACCTCTGGAGCCTCAAATATTGGCCTGAGATCAAATCTGAGGACACCTTAGCGATTGTAAATTTCACTGGCTGGCGTTTGCTTTTTCGGTTTGTTTCTAACTAGCATCGTTTCTGAGATATATGGGAATTTCTGGAGCGATGTCCTAAAACAGGAAAACTGGAAAATTTGACCTTTGATGACCTCTGGTGACCTCAATTTTGACCTGACCTAAAAGAACACTGAAATACTTTCGATAGAACATGTATGGAGCTATCAAATGCCTTTTTCCGCTTCCCGCTACGTAGCGAGTTTTCGAGATCTCAGGGGGGGGGGGGGCGGAAATCAACCCCCCCCCCCCCTGCAGTTCGTGTTCGGCGCAAAGCCGGGTTAAGACACCAGTGCGCGGGTTAAGACACCAAATGTGCCCTATTTGTGTATTTGTTTAGGCACACTTTGTGCTTGTTGAAAGGAAACAATGGCAGTGTTTAGGGTCCTTCGTCCCTGTCGCAGTCCATATCTCTGTTGTGTTTCAACCAAGTTTGAAAGAAAGGGAGCTAACATGGTTATCAGATGTTCAAGTACCAGAAGAAATCGAAAATATATTGTATTGAATAAATTCACTACAATACGTACCTATAGGTAAACATGATCAATAAGACAGATATATAAATGCAGTATTTGGTAACCAACATGTCATGTCATTCGCTTTTGCATTACTGGTAACAGAGCGGAAAGGTCAGTTTCAATTTGTCAGTGTTTTATTCCGGGACCCGAACTCGGAAACCTATATATTCAAAAGCTTCTGACTACATTTTTGTTTTGTTTAAATACAAGCCAATGCTCGGCCCAAATGCGTTCAAAGTATGCAAAGCGAGGTAGTTTTCGGATAACTACATCATCCATTACTTCAAGTACATGAGTAATTTCATCCGCATCCGCCTCGGCCAGCCGTCCACAAAACGACTACCCCGCATAACGAGCCGGACGGTCACCGAACCCAGCGCTATCCGTCCTCCTGGTACAGATACGGGCACCCGGGTCGGTCAGCACGCAGAACAGTGAGATGCGCTGAGCGTATGAAGAAGATAGAAAACAAACGCCAGTGACGTTGCCTTGTATCGCACCACCGACCTCCTAAATATATAGCAAATACCCTGACCCCCATTAGGTCATTACCATTGAGCCAGTGTCTCCCGAAAGCAAAAAGCTAGTTCACTGTTCAGTGGCAGCCGGGAGGCGCCTACGAGTTCTGATATTCACGTCATATTAATAATAATTAAAATTGCAGACTATTGCTATCATGGATGGACGCAAAATTTGCATACGATAGTGTGACCCTGCATCCCCACTAAACTGCCAAATTTCGCGGTTGTGACTGCAGGGTGCGCGCAGTCATTGGGGCGACATCCGAACGGACAGCGGACAGGTGGCTGCCACCGGCCCCCAGTCAAGGGTATTGGCAGCTTCATGCTTTGGTGACGTCACCAAAGCGTGAAGTTTTATTTTTATCCCTTCATCAATGTTAACGCTATGGGAGGTTCAGTGATATTGAGCAAAATGCAAACTCGATTGAGCGATGAGTTAGCAGTGATAGGAAAAAAGTAAGCAAACCATACGAAAGCCACATCCATTGTCTTTTGATATCAGGGTCTGCTTTGCCTGTGGCTTGTACGGAAACATGTTAAATATGGTCTTATGTGAAAGGATGTTTCCCTTGCATGCGCACTGCCGGGGGCTGATTTCTTCCACCCTCCCCCTCAAGTTTGTTATGAATAGCGGAAAACGGCCACGCGCAGCGCCACCAAAATTAGCACAGCTGCTTTAGCATCAATTATCCACATGGTGCGGAATTCTTAACCTCGGATCATCCCAGGTCATGTCACCAGGTCAAGTCAAGTGACCCCACCTCCAAACATGTTTGCGGTCGTGCAACAGCCAAAGTGATTGACCGAACAGTCTGGAACTCATAGGATGTTATCAGGCCATAAGTACCTACAATTTGTTCATCTCGAATTTGTCATACCGGTGACCTAAGGTCAGGTCGATTTCGTGACCTCCCCATTATAAGTCAATGAAAACACGTATACATCCATAGGAAATGGCTAAATTTGACCAGTTTTCACCATATCTGTGTCAACTACAAAACCCCATGTCACAATTCTGTTATTTGACCTCTACGAGGTCAACTCAGGTGACCCCCAGGTCACGTATGGTTTTTCTTACATAACTCTTTACCAAATCAAGGTAGAGCAATGATGTTTTCACCATTGCATTTGGCTTGTCGAGACCAATCATTTAATGTTAAAGTTGACCTTGCCCTGATCTCAGGTCAGGTCAATTTTTGGATATAGCCTAACTAGTTCATATAATATATTTTTTGATGCGTCTCGACGAGACAAACACAATGGTTTAATCGGTTTTATTATATCATGCTTCTGTCAAAAGTTATTCTAAAAAAAAACAATTTGGCGATTTTTACAATGCTCAAATTCAATAAAATTACGTCATTTTAGGAAAAATGCTGCCTTGGTGATTTTGATACCTAATTTACCACAATTGCAATTAACAACGATTTACCTGGTGCTAAGCATATTTTTAAAAAATACATAAGAATAAGAATATACGCATACCAAAAGTGTGTCATAACATGACGTCACTTAAATAACAAATCAACACTCATTTTTTAATTGATTTACTGAAAGTCTCATAAGCGCCATATATGCCGATGAAGCGCTGCTACCATATGACCGTACCCATTTGTCTAGTTATCCTGGCTGCCACTTCTCGTCATTAGTATGAAATAGCTCTCTATGTAACAAGAACAACCGGGTTATGTATCAACTTGGGAAGCGAATCCCAAACAGATTGTTTTAACATTTTTTTTTTATAGAGCTTACATGTGTGGTGATTTAATTGTTGAAAATGTCTGTCATGATTGCCTGTCATTGCCTATCGAATAATGCTACATATATTTTTTTAACATTCTACCGTGCATATTTCCGAAGAAGTTTTTTTTTTCACCGGTTCCAAATTACAATAGAATAAATAAAGCTGGTACATACAATACAAAATTGAGTTCCTAATGATACATTATTAAGTAAAAACTTATTTGCCTTCACATTTTCGCGAACTGATGAGCTGTGGATTTTTTACTTCCGTGGAGCCTTTTTCACCGGCTGTTTTTGAATTGATCAAAAGAGAAACACTCTGATATGTGGCTGACGTAAAGAACGATGCACTGTTCGGCCTGCACAACAGTGAGCTAAAGGCTTCTATTTGAGTTTTGCTTTTTTCTGGGTATGACCGCCTTCCCAGTGGTGCAGCTCCACTGCAGTGAAGCTGTGCTGGTGCACTGATATGAAGCAGAGGATGTGTACACAACTTAGTGAAAAGTGTGATCTCCAGAGGGAAGTTCATGAAGATAAAGGTCTATATTTTTGTACAAAACAAAGACAAGGGAACTTCGGTGCATTGAATATGTGTGTTATTTCATTGGTAGTATTTATTTATTTATTTATCTATTGATCACCAACAGGTCAATAAACCCACTAATAGGTGAAGTCAGGGAACAAGACAAACCAAATACACACGAAAATATGCAATACTAAAATACTAAAACCACATGACAACCAATCATCAATCACCAACATCAAACGGGATTGTCTCTCACATATTTTATCACACTTGCTCTGAAGCAGTGTTCGACACGGGCCCACCAGCCCCCGGCCCGGCCCGGCCCAGGCCCATGAACACCAAGCCCAGGCCCGGTCCGGCCCGTTCAGATATCAGATAGCAGATATCAGATATAATTATTTTCACAAAATTTGCAATCATTATCCTACCAGGCCCGACCGGGCCTGGCATATTTACTTGTGTCCTAGCATATTTACTTGTATACTATAAATGTTTAGCAATGAACCAACTATGCTAACCCCCCCCCAAAAAAAACAGCCACAGCAACAGTGTGTTGCTGTGTAAGTGAACTGCTGGTTAAAATATTTTTAAGCTGACCTGAGCTTGCGCGCATTACTTCAAAATTATCCGCCCAGGCCCGTCCAGAGCCCGGTGATTTCCTTGAAGTTGAGGACCGGCCCAGGCCCGGCCCATGGACCATAGGGCCAGCCCGGCCCATGGCGAACTCTTCTCTGAAGCTAGCAAACATTGCGTGGAACGGATCAGCAGCTTGTAATCTTTCCACATGTGCATTGAATCCCAATACAGCCCGTCGGAATAGCCCTCGCTTAGTGGTCTCCTTGTTAGCCTTGTGAGCGGACGGAACATGAATCAGTTGCGATGGTGCGGCCCTGGTTCAACGCCGTGGTACGTGGAGTGGGAAGCAGCCGAGCAGAAAGGCGGAGTGGCGGAGTCGGATCGGAATAGGATCAAGTATAGGAACATGAACTGCTCCACTGCCTAAACAGATCTCTTAATTGTCCCCACGGTCGCTTTTCACGTGCCACGAGTCATGTCTGCCACGTCAGTTGTCACTAATGGGGAAAGCAGCGTGGGAGCGCGCCCAGTAGAGGGGAGAGGAACAGGGGTCAGGTTACCGGGCACACGGCAAAAGGCGCGCGGGGGGGGGGGGGGGACGGCTGGCGGAGAGGCGCCTGGCCACTACTACTAAGCTTCGGTGCATTGAATATGTGTGTTATTTCATTGGTAGTATAGGATCATTAACTGCTCCACTGCCTAAACAAATCTCTTAATTGTCCCCACGCTCGCTTTCCACGTACCCCGAGTCATATATGTCACGTCACTAATGAAGAAAGAAGCGTGGTAGAGGGGAGAGAAACAGAGGTCAGGTTACCGGGCACACGGCAATAGGCGCGCACGCGGGGGAACGGCTGGCGGAGCGGCGCCTGGCCACTACTATCACTCTCGGACCACCTGGTCAAAACCGGACCGTCCCGTTTAGAGGCGGTGTCTCTATATTTCGATAACGCCTGAAGTTAGGGGGCGGAAGTTTTTGAAGCTATGTCAGGACGTGGCTCTCCCCATGCGACCAGAAAACTGTTGATCCAGCCCATCTAGAACACACCTTGGTACTTACTTAATGGGTTAACTATTATATTTATGTATTACTATTAAATTATTGATATATTAAATTTTTATAATTAATCATCACAATTAATAAATAATTAATTATAGAATAAGAAATTCGTTAATTAAATCCGTTGCAGACTATGGTCACTAGCGGATCCAGGAGGGGGGGGGGGGAATTGTGGCCATGACCCCCCCCCCCCCCCCCCCCTCCGAACCGCCTGAAATCGGCACAAAATTGATACATTTCCTTACATAGAAGACAATCTAAGCAACTTTTACAAAGGAAAGTTTTTGTTTAATCAGCTATCAATGCATAAACAAGCATTTTTCTTCTTCTCAGAGTTGTGTGTTTTCAGAGTTGTGTGATATTTTTTTTGGAATTTGCCCCCCCCCCAAACCACAGTTCTGGATCCGCCAATGACTATGGTGGTAGTAGTAGTACCATAAGCTAGTACCATGAGGTTTACCGGAATAGGCCGGTAATCGCATATCGAAACGTGGCAGCTAACGCCCATCCTCGTGAGCGATTTTCTTGGCCTTAGCAACAAGTGTCGTAGCTTTAAGCCCAGGCTACACTATGCGTGATTTCCTGAAAATCACGTGCGTGTTATCCGTGTTGTCGGGATTTGCGTGGCAGAGAAAGTTCAGCTGATAGTAAATGCATTGGGTGAGCTACACTGGCACATCACGCAGATCCCGGATGAAACGTCAAGGAAATTCCGCAGACCCGTCACGGACGGAACGATGAAAAGTTCAAAATTCTGAACTTGTTGCCGTGTTTTCCGATATTGCGTGTTGCAGGGTTTTTATCATTTTGCTTGATTTCGCGTATGTATGGTCTATACTAGACCTAAACATGAATAATTTGTGCTGAGTATCGTGGCGGAAGATGAATGAAGAAGCGTTTGAGCAAATTGTATGCAGTGGTTTATCGATTAAAAAATATGCAGTGGTTTATCCATTTTCCTTGCGTGATTTGCTTGACCGGCAGATCCCGGACGTCAAGGAAGTTCTGCAAACACGGAGGACACGCGCGTGATTTCCTTGACAATCACGCATAGTGTAGCCTGGGCTTTACCATTAGCTTTCCCACGGTCTCGATCTAACACTCCCCATTCCGCCGGTCTGTACCAGCCACCCTCCTCTCCGCCCGACAGCTGCCGGCCGATGCGAGGCGACGTCGGGTCCAGTGTGGTGTCAGATGTCCATTCGCATAAACATATTCCACTGTAGCCGGCTTGCGTGTTAGAGTGACAACGTCATCACCACGCTACTCCCTCCATCTAGCGGGTTTCACTGCAGCTAGTAGTTCCAATACGACCGCGCCAGACAGTTTTGGATGGCGCAAGCTTGATTGCCACGGCTTTGTATGTGGCTGTATGCTACGGTTTTGGATGCGGCGAGAACCATTTTGGATGCGGCGAGTTTGGCTCATGAGGATGTCCCCTACCCGGACGAATTTTGGAAGTCGCAAGCGTTGTTGGCTGCGGTTTTGGATGGTACAAGCATTGAATGCTACAACTTTGAACGCTTTGATAGTTCCCCCCTCCCCATCCATATCAAAATAGGGAAAAATTCATCTCCACTTGGTTCTTTCCCCCGCTGGAATTTAAAAAGGGCCAACTGGACAGAATATACTAATACACTAGAACAAACAATAAATAACAACACAACAATCACTCAACTAACCCAATCAATACTAGATACCGCAAAACAAAACATTCCACATACAAAAACCCATCACCCGAATCCAAAAGCTGCTCCCTGGTGGAATTACGATTGTAAGCGAGCAATCACATTTAGAAATACCGCCAGACACCGTTACGAAAAACATAGAACAATGGAAAATGTCTGCACATATAAGAAAGCCAAAGCAAAGTGCCGCCAATTGATTAAAAAAGCAAAAAAAGAGTCATGGGAAGAATTTGTTAATACTTTTAATAGGTTCACCCCACTCAGCAAAGTATGGCGAATCATTAAAGCATTTAAAGGAAATCGCCAAACTTTACACAAATCTTTATCAATCAAACACAATAATACTTACGTAACAGATCCACAAGATGTTGTAGAAATACTAGCCAATCGCTATCTAGAAATAGCCTCAGAAATCCCTAATCCTATACCAAGTTACATAAAAGAAGATACACTTATAAACTTAGCCGATTACAACGAACCCTTCACATTGCAAGAACTTAATCTAGCAATTAATAAAACAGGCAACTCAAGTCCAGGCCCAGACGAAATACATTACCAATTTTTTTAACACATGGGTCCAATCGCCACACAAGCACTACTTGACTCACTAAACCACACTTTCACTACACACGTATACCCCGACACGTGGTTCCACTCACACATCCTTCCTATCCTCAAACCAAACAAAGACCCAACACTTAAAGAAAGTTACAGGCCCATCTCCCTCACCAGCTGCGTTCACAAAATCTTCGAAAGAATCATCAAAGCAAGACTGCTTTATTTTATCCAAAAACACAACATCCTTTCCCCAAACCAAGCTGGTTTCCTACCAGGCAGGAGCACAACTGACAACTTGGTCAAATTAACAGCCGACGCGCAATATGCCTTCAGCCGACGGCAATACACAGCAGTAGTTTTTCTCGATTTAAGAAACGCTTACAACACACTTAACATTACAACACTCCAGAACTACTTACACCAAATAAACATGCAGGGTCACTTACTCCACTATCTAAATCACTACTTATGCAACAGAACATTTCAGGTAAAACATACAGGTCATCTATCTGACACCAAATTCCCTTCCACCGGCCTAATCCAAGGGTCTGTCCTCAGTCCCCTCCTATTTATTTTAGCGCTCAACTCTACACTCTACACTATCCCCCAACCGGCCAAAATCGCTATATACGCAGACGATATAGCTACCTGGACCTCCCACGTACACTACAACAACGCACTAGCCTCTCTACAAAAAACACTTACACACATCTAAAACAAACTCGCCCCTCTTAACCTACACATCTCACCCGAAAAGTCTAAATGCCTTATATTTGGAAACTTAACACCAGAACACTGCACCCCACTAACAATCAATAATAACAATGTCCCATTTGTAACGGAAGCCAAATTTCTGGGAATAACTTTTGATAATAAACTTTCTTTCAAACATCATATAGAAGACATCAGTACTAAAGTATCAAAAAGACTTAACATCCTCAAAGCGGTATCGGGAACCCAGTACGGCGGGGACAGAAAAACACTCATGAAACTTTATATCACACTAATACGCCCCATTATGGAATACTCTGCAATTGTCTTTGAAAACGCAACACACACACACTTAAAGAAATTAGACATTTTACAAAACACCTGCTTGAGAATCATAACCACGGCCCTCAAAACATCACCCATCACCTCCCTACACGTATACAACGATATCCCTCCTCTACAAGAAAGACGAACAGAAGCACTCTTCCGATACTTTTTCAAAATTCAACAAATCCCTAGACACCCATGTATTCAAGCTATATGGAGGCGGTCACACCCAAAATACAAAAATGCATCCAACAAGCGCCGAACAATCGGAAATAGATTCAAGGCCCACACAGAAACACTCGCCCTACCCCTTATGACACCAACACTTCTACCCCCACCCATCCCATGGTGGAAAATCCCTCCGCCTCAAGTAATCCTACTACTTGAAAAACCAAAAACTTTCTACACCCATTCAGAAATACAAGCCTCCTTCCAGGAATTCCTACACAATCATCCACACCACACATTAATATACACGGACGGCTCAAAACAAACAACACCAGACAGAACGGGATCAGCAGCAGTACTCCAAACCAACAACAATTTCATAACAATACTAAGAGCACGACTCCCAAATCACTGCTCCATATACACAGCGGAGTTATACGCAATATACGCAGCTTATGCGACAATCAAAGAACAAAACTTAACAAACCCTATCATCATTTCAGACTCCAAATCAGCACTAGTGTCGATAACCCCAAACAAAACACAACAACACCCACTCATAGCACAAATCTTCCAAATCCAACAATCACTTCCACTAAATCAGATCCCAAATCTCCTATGGATCCCTAGCCACACAGGCATACTAGGAAATGAAAAGGCAGACCTGGAAGCCAAGAAAGCAACCAGTAACACAAATCACATCACTTTGAATCCAACCACAACAGAATACTTCTCCAAAATACGAAAACACATACGTGCCAAACTACAAATACAATGGGATCATACAAATACATCCCTACGAGACATACACCCAAAACTAGAACTCTGGTGTTCTGCAAATCAACACTCAAAAAGACAGGAAAAGCCCTGGCCAGGTTGAGAATTGGACACACACAGCTAACTCATTCATACATCTTTACAAAATCAAGCAAACCGGCATGTGAAAACTGTACAAACACCACCCTAACCATAAAACACCTCCTAATTGAATGCCCACAATATAATACACACAGACTACCAATTACACACTACTGCCAGCAAAACCACATCAACGTCAACATGAGATCCATACTGGGAAATGATCACCCAGAATTAATAAACCTACTGTTTGATTTTCTTATTAATACGAACCTCCTCGACAAACTGTAGTCGGTGATCGGGACGTCACCGCCCCCTCCCCAACGGTTCACCGATGTGCGGCCGCGCCACCGCGGTCCCGCCACCGCCCTCCCGGCGCAATTTTTCAAATTGTGATTTGTGACAATCTGAATGTTATAAGTGTACGCCACGGTACCTATCGATATATATATATATATATATATATTTTTAAAAAAATGGGGAGACCAAAAAGATAAACACCAAGGACAAAAAAAAAGCACCCAAGTCCAAAAAAAACGGTCTAAAAATAGTATCCATGCATAATGTACGTGTACCTAATTATACATCACTGAAGAGCGAGAAGAAAGAAAACAAGACGCAAGAAATCCCAAGAACAAGATCACGTAAACAAACAAAAGCAATATGAAACACAATCAAATACCTTCAAAAAAAAAACGAAGCTCCAAGATAGAAGCAGATAATTATAGTAAAGTCCACACTACAGCACCAAGGGTAGCAGGACCTAAAGATAATAGAAAAAGACACAAAACAAGATTAACAAGAAGAAAGAAGAAACATTATCCTAAGTCCAAACTACACAATCAAGTTTAGTAGGACTGAAAGATGATAGAAAAATAAAAACGTTATCAACAAGATTATCGAGAAGAAAGAAGAAGAAAAAGAAGAAGAAGAAGAAAAAACACAAAAAACAAATACAAATAATACTACAGAAGAAAACAAGCTACACATAAACAAACTACCTAACACACTCCACACATAACAATCAAAACATGAAGAAACAGAATAACATACATATAATATCAACAAGAAAAACGAATACCTGCAGAAGAAACAAGATCAAACAGAACTACATACTTACAATATTAACAAGAAGAGAAACAAACATAAGAAGTCAATTCGAAGTAGAAAAGCACATCATACACAAACCTAATGTAAATCACCACCCTGCCGCCCATGCATGTCACCATTGTAGAAGTGTATGTTTATCACTGTTCACCATATTGTAAAAGAGACCAAAAAAAAAAAAAAAGAGAAAAAGAAAGAGAGAGAGAGAGAGAGAGAGAGAGAGAGAGAGAGAGAGAGAGAGAGAGAGAGAGAGAGAGATAGAGAGAGAGAGAGAGAAAAAAAAATAATCTAACGGTCCAAACTCACCTCACTAAATAATATGTAAACTACTGTCCAACATTATGTCATTATTGTATCCGTACCACCACTGTCCTACCAACTCATCAACCGTCAACCAGATCACCACCGGAAAAACAAAATCATGAAGAAGAAAAAATGGCAGCGAAGGGCGCCTCTGGCGCCCTTCGACCACAGGGCCGATATCGCCGTAAGGCGGCAGGCCAAGCAAGGCAAATACTCAGCACTCAGCGGCAGCCGCCGAAAAGACCCGGGCCCGCAAGGCGGCCCCCCCTCCCCACCCCACCTCCCATCCCAGCGCTGGCCCCCAGCGTCTGGCCCCTGCTGCCCCCATCCCACCGAACCCCACCCATGCCCCCCCCCCCCGTCGGACCTTAAGTGGGTCCACCCCACCGGTGCCACCGCCTGCCCAGACACAGCGGCAGTGTGCACACCCACCGACGGCAGAGCAGGCCGAGTCCCACCCCATCTCAGCCGAGTCCCTTCTGGACTCTGGCAGTGCCCCAGCGGCACCCACTCCCACCCCTGCCGAATCTCTGGCGGAGTCCCCAGCCGGGCCCCCTCTGGACCCCGGGTCCCCGGTTGAGTCCTCTGAGGAGGACTCTGACGACTCGACCGAGGGAGAGACAGACGCCTCTCTAATCAGAGCCGTCACCCGCCAAGTCCAAAACTCCCACCCTCCTCCCCTCTCTGAAGACAGTCAGACCCTCTCCCCGCCATCCCTCCCCTCCCCCCACCCCCTTCCCGGCTCCCTGAAGAGAGTTCGACCCCCTCCCCGCCATCCCGGCCACTCTCCCGCCCTGCCTTGCCTTCAAGGTCAAAGAGACAGGAGAGTCCCTCCCCCTCCAGCTCTCCTGAGCGTAACCGCTACCGCCGCAATTTGAGACGGTTCACAAACAGGAAACAATAAATCACCTCCAATAAAATACTTCATTAAGTTATTTTTGACTCCTGTTAAATCATGTTGCTGCTGACGTGGGGGTTTCGTGTTGGCTGCCGGTGTCTTGTTGCGGGGGTCCCCTGCTGGATCGGCCGCGCGGCGAAGGGTTCTATTCGTTGCGTGGCTGATTTGGCGGGGGATTTCTGCGATGGGACGCCGATGGTTGATGTGCGGTTTTGCGTTGGCGGCGGCATGATTCCCTGTCAAATCAGTCGCGCAACGAAAGGTTCCATTGGAATTCGTTGTTCATTTCTTAACGTAACGCTCCTCCCAACCCTCCTCTCCCCTTTACTCCGCTCTTGCCAGAGCCGAGTAATTGAACACCCGCCCCTGATCACAGATGCCGATGATGCACTGCGGTGCGGTGGCCGCTGCGCTGCGGTGCAGTGTCCACTCTACTGCGCTGCGGTGCGGTGTCCGCTGCGCTGCGGTACAGTATCCACCCCGTCCCACGTTACACAGCTGCTAATCGGCTGAGAAGGTTCATGAATAGGAAATATTAATAAACAAAAACACCTCCAATAAACTACTTCATTAAGTTATTTCTAATTCCCTGTTAAATCATGTTGCTGCCGACGTGGGGTTGCGTGTTGGCTGCCAGTGTCTTGTTGCGGAGGTCCCCTGCCGGACCGGCCGCGCGGCGAATTTGGGTTCCATTCGTTGCGTGGCTGACTTGGCGGGGGGTTTCTGCGATGGGACGCCGGTGGTGGATGTGCGGTTTTCGCGTTGGCAGCGGCATGATTCCCTGCCAAATCAGTCGCGCAACGAAGGGTTCCATTGGAATTCGTTGTTCATTTCTTAACGTAATGCTCCTCCCAACCCTCCTCTCCCCTCTACTCCGCTCTTGCCAGAGCCGAGTAGTTGAACACCCGCCCCTGATCACAGATGCCGATGATGCACTGCGGTGCGGTATTCGCAAACTTTTTTACTTCGTGACTCCCATCCCGAGTTAATCACACTTCTTTATGATTTTATTCATACAACACGATTAGAACTATTTATATAACGTAATAACATGGGGTTTTACTGTGCAATTTGGCAAAACGCACAGGTTTTCCCCTTGGCTAGGCTCCGGTTTTTTTATTTATTAATTAGGACTTTTCCCGGCGGAATACACTACACAATAGGTCATTACACAATTATACTTATTCTACTATATACTATCTTATTTTATTTTATATTATTTTTATTATATTATTCCCAGGCCCAGGGAGCTTCTGGTCGACAGGCATCACCTAACACTTGCTATCACACCCCCACACCTTCATTGCTTGGTCCTTGGTCAGTGCAAGGGCCGGTAGTGCGATTAGGCTCTCGCTCACGGCATCGCACTGACCTACAATAACACTATCACACACACACATCCTGAGTGTGCTCTTAATACCTGAGATAGAGGCCAGATCTTGCAACATAACTCGCTGCACACGCTTGAGGACCGTGTCGCGGCAGTTATAGCACACTCAGAGCACCTACACTACCACACTAGATCCGATTTTGGCACACCAGATCTGATCTGGAGTGTGCGTGGCTGATTTGGCGGGGGATTTCTGCGATGGGACGCCGATGGTTGATGTGCGGTTACGACGACATAACTCGCTGCACACGGTTCCCGGGAGTGTATATTCAAAACCATTTGACGGCAGAGAACTGCACCCCCGCGGGACCGGCCGCGGTAGAAGTTATGTTGAGCACACTCCGAGCACCCACACAACCACTGACCAGATCGACCTGGGCCTGTCACCCGCCCCGCCTAGTTAGTTAATTTTGTGCTTATTCTTTTATTTTTATTTTTCATTAGAATCGTTTCTAGCGTGTCTGTGTGTGTATGGAATATATTGTGTATGTATGTGTCTCGTGTTTTATTTTAACTTTGACTTTGAACGAAATACTTAACGTAAGATAGACTTTAGATTTACTTTGAACAATTCACTTAACGTAAAATAGCTACCCTATTCCCTTGCTTGCTCGGGTTCACATAAACCGATTAACGTAACTCTTTGCCTGGCAAATTGCCAGAAGTAATTTTCCCAAACCCGGGAAATGGCTATAGGCCGGTCCGGGTAAAAAAAAAACTATACACCCAACACGTGTGCTGCACTAACTCAGTTGGTATTAGTAACACCCATATATGAAACATACCAATCGCAAATAAATATGGGTGGTTAATTCGGCGAGATAGGTCAAGAAAGCCTTTTAATGGGTGCACGACAACGCCGGTGCCGCTTCTAAAAGTAACTTTATGGGGACATTTGGCTCCACAGACTCTCATGGCTGTGATTTGTGTGTGTGTGTGCAGTTTCAGCGGATTTTTTTTTGGGGGGGGGAGGGGGGGGGGGACTAATTTCTATTGCCGCTCCTGTCGAGCATGGGATGGGGGGGGGGGGCTTTTTTCCCTGCCGCCCCCCCCCCCCCCCTGGATCCGCCCGTGGCTGAGAGAGCATGCACGAGATCCGAAACACAAACACTCCTCATAATTATCATATGCAGAGCAGAGTAGCCGTTATGGCTGAAAGTCTTACGTAGACAAACGTACGCCCATGTATTGTCCGGCCTTGATAAATATCAGTAAGGCGCCGTGGTTGGCGATGAACGAGCGAGCGCGAAGGAAATGTATGGTGAATTTCAACTCCATCGGGCAAGTAGTTTCAGAGATACAAAAAGGGTGCGCATGTGCGCACGTGCAGAAGCACCCCACCCCTGATTATGGGAAAGTGGCGGCTGAGAGGTCCCTAACTACGCACAAAATTTGAACGCAATCGGCTCAGTCGTTCCTGATATATATAATAGGGGTGTGCACGTGCGCACGTGCAGAGGCACCCCACCCCTGACTTGTGGGAAAGTGGCGGCTGAGAGGTTCCTTACCGCACATCAAATTTGAACACAATCGGCTCAGCCATTCCTGCAATATATAATAAGGGTGTGCACGTGCGCACGTGCAGAGGCACTCCGCCAATAACTCGTGGGAAAGTGGCGGCTGAGGGGTCCCTAACCACACACGAAATTTGCACATAATCTGCCCAGCCGTTGCGGAGTCATTGCGAGAAAACACTTTTCAACACCCCTCATGCAGCACGCGCCACGCGCAGTGGTAGTCGCCCACATGAGTCGGAGCTGGTCTCAAACAGGGTAGGTTAGATGGGGCTCCTCAGCAAAGAAGTCCGCTTGCCAATCGGACGTGTGGTTGCAGAGATATTAGCCTGTCAAAACGTCGCCACGGGCCGGGCCGGGTCGGGTCGGGTCGGGTGGGGTCGGGCCGCTCATATTCAGATTTTTCCCATATACCACGGAAAGACGAGAGAGCGCTTTGCGCTCGCTTGTAATTATCAATGTGAGAATACAAAAAGTAGCAAAGGTTATATCACTTTATAACATACCCCTGCAAATGTGCAAAATTATGTTACAGAAATTACACTAAGTGCGCTCACAAAAGAAGAGCACGTTAACATGTTCCGAGTGTCAACAAGTTCTGGAAAATGAGAGGTTCAGATATAAATACCATCAGAAGACATGCAGAAATGCACGCTTTTTAAGCAGGAAAATGCAATCAAACCGTGATGAACGGCTGCAGGGGTGGTAAAAACGCTTCAAGTGGCGCCCACCTAACCTGGTATGGGAAAATTCGGCCCCCAGGTATAAGTACCGCGGCATGCACTGGCGGATCCAGCCTCTCACCGTGGGGGCATCTTTTTGTGGCAAAAATATACCCCCTTTTTTCTCTGAGGATTTGGGCCGGTTGCCTTATTTTGGTATTCGAGCTTAAGAAATTCACTTTTCAAATTCACAACAACAAAAAATGATTTTGTGGATTTTTTTTCTTCAAAAAAAGAATCTTTTATTTTTGGGGGTCAAAAACACAAAATGCGAAAATCCAAGATGGCCATTTTGAAGAGAATGTCATTTACTTTCTTTTTACGTTTTTATTTACAATTTGCTTCCAAATCCTATTTTCTACGATTGTTCAAACATTTATCGTTTTTCCACCAAAAATGGCATGACATGACGTCATTAAAACTTCATTATTTCCAAAAATACTATATCAATTTAATTTGAATTCGGTGAGAAGGCGTATAAATGATGCAGTATAAGGTACTGAAAGTTTGACGTTGATATCTATCATAGTTTTTAAGTTATTGAGAAAATCCGGGAGGGGGGGGGCAGATTCTGTCCCCCCCAGCGGGGGCGCGGGTTAAGTGTCACCGAGGCTGCTTGAATTGCATCAGGTGCACTGTTTTGTCTATCATTGAAAGAAAGGGATACATACAAACTTCAAATTCGATCACTCGAGAGAAGAACAAAAACTTCCGTTTTCATGAAGTTTTCTCCTAAGATCATTGTTTTTCAGGTTCAGTGCAGGGAACGCGCGGGGGGGGGGGGGCATACTTGTATTGCATGCCCCTCCTAGATTCCTATGGAGGGTGGGGGCATTTGCCCCTGATGCCCCCTGGATCCGCCAGTGCCAGCAATTACCGCCAAGAAGAGCCTCTACCAGACACTTACCTAATGGAATTCATTTCCCCATTTCCAAATTTGTATAAGCAATTGCGAAAGTTGTGTCATGCCGCGAAGCGGCGCGAGTTTTTCCAGTTTTTGACTGTAGATAGCTGGATTTTGACTGCTGCAAAGACAATTTTTACGATTTTACGATAAATTGGGAACGCGCGGCCGGGGGAGGGGAGCATACTTGTATTGAATGCCCCCCAGATTCCTGCGGGGGGGGGGGGGATTTTCCCTGATGCCCCCCCCCCCCTGGATCCACCAGTGGCGGCATGAAGTGTCATTTCATAGCTTGACATCGTTACTTTTGCTCACAGTGCGGTGACACATTTGACATGGCCACAGTGTTCATCCAGGTTTATCCGTTCGACCCCTCACCCATATCCGCCTCAATCCCCGTATCCGACTCAGTGTTACTTAATGTATAACTGAAGACAACATGCATCATATGCACACATACAGCGCATTGTGACATTGGTGGATCCAGAACGGGTGGTTGGGGGGGAATTCCAAAAAGTCTCACACAATTCTGAACACGCATCGGATTTGGCTTGCTTATGCATTGATAGCTGATTTAAAGCTAACTTTCCTTAGTAAAAGTCGCTTAGATTTTCTTCTATAACAGGAAAATGTGTCTATTTTGGTCCAATTTCAGGCGGTTGGGGGGGGGGGGGGGCAATTTCACATTTTGCCAACCGTAGCCACTGCATTGTGACCTGGTACAGCCAATACAGCCTGTGTACTTTGTAGCAACGACTCTAGCTGCAGGGGCTCCGCCACAAGGGGGGGGGGGGTATGGGGGCCCGGGGCAGTGTTGTATTTTTCATTTCATGACCTGGTCCCGGAGAGTAAAATCCATAGGTGGAGAGTAAAATTGTATTGTCAGGCAAATTCAGATTTTCATTTTTGTTTTAATTATTTTACTTGGAAAGTAAAAAATCCTGATTTGTAATAGATATTAAATCCTTGTGAGGAAAATTGAATTATATTTCAATTACAATGTCGGTAAGATCAGGCGAAAAGAGAGCAAATTTCCTGAACAAATATGAAGAGAGCAAAATTCTTTGGACCGAAAAAGTCCAGAAAATGGCCCAAATTCGAAGGCTGCCATGGGAGACGTGTCCCCCCCCAACATTTTCGGATTTTAACATTACACCTATGGGCATTGCATGGAAAGAATCAACTTCAGAATGCCTCCCCCCCCCCCCCCCAACTTTCGGAAGGTAGCGGCACCCTTGCCTAGCTGCAGACGACGGAAGACAGGCGTAGGAACAGGGGGCCTGGCCCCCTCACTTTTCGGCCACTTTCACGTCAAGCATTTTTAAGACAAAGATTAAAGAAATATGTAAGATAATGGATACAGTTTGTATATGTTGCCAGAAGAATCTTGGTACTTATTTTGTCTACTCCTCCTTATTCAATTACATCTCTGCAAGGGGAAAATAGATTATAACCATCTATGTTGAAATACTGAAGTATCTCTGCTTTTAACCATATTTCTGACACACATATTACAGGCCACTCAACACCAGAGCTGCCTTGGAAGGTTAGGAAATTGCCCATTTTGTTTTTCAATGACCTAGCATTTAAGTGTATTACAGATAATCTGTATTGCAAGTGAAAGCCTCCTGATAGTGAGTTATACTTATAGTTTTGATGAATTCCCTGAATTTCAGTAACTATGTTCCCAGAGTAAAAGTCTATATTTGGTGTGAGTCCTCGTAAGTCAGTCATAAGTCAACAAGTAGTGGTTGGTTATCTGCTGGACCAATTGTTGCCATTTCAGCATGAATGAACATATGCATATTCCTGCTTGAAATAGGATATAGGAGTAATTATAGATATGAAAAGCCAAAAATGCACACAAACATTGCACTGAAATTATGATATGCACAGATATCTGGGTATGGAATGTCACCCATATTGATCTGAAACTCAAGGATATACCTATCTTTCAAGAACAACAAATTAACTATCAAAAGACATCCATCCGGAATGCCAAGGAAAAACTCCTCTCTTCTATATTATTTATACAACAAATGAAACTAACCAACTCACCTGTGAGAGTTCCCTCTCCCGTTAGGCATGCATCATGGCATTCACAGGGAATGGAAGGAACCCATGCACACAAGACACAGCGGTCACCAGGTCGAACCCGGGAGACCGGAGATGTGCGTCTACATGAATACCTCGGTATTCCTACAATAGTGCAACATATACTATACTTATACATGGTAGAGAAAGGAAATATAGTTGTGCAGAAAAGAAATATTGATTTGATTATGATCCTCCTCAGGGGCGTAGCCAGGATTTCGGCCAGGGGGGGGGGGGGGGGGGGGGGGCAAAACGGGATCAGAGGGGCCCTCGTAGCCAATTGGGGCCCACACACTGGCGGATCTAGGGTTCGAGTTTGGGGGTAAAATTTATATCCCATCAAACCCATCAAACCGCCTGAAATCAGCACAAAATGTACACATTTCCTGATAAGAAAATCTAAGCAACTTTATATAAGGAAGTTTGTTTTAAATCAGCTAGCAATGCATAAGCAAGCGAAATCCGATGAGTTTTCAGAAATGTGTGAGACTTTTTGGGATTCCCCCCTAAAAAAAACTTGGCAGATCCAGGGGAAAAGGGGCCATAGCAGCCGTCAAACCGCCTGAAATCAGC
>JAXIVJ010012446.1:0-40294 GCA_036785665.1 Chirona hameri
CGCACACGCACACGCACACGCCCGCGCCCACGCCCACGCCCACGCCCACGCCCACGCAATCCATGCACCACATTTTTCGCCGCCAAACCTTTAGTAATGCAGAGTCGAGCGATACAAATATTTTGGCATTGTCATGAAACTGATTTGATCATGTTGTTTTTACAGTAGGAAACCTTAACAGTAGCGTCCGTTTGCTCATTTGTTTCCTGGTGAAATGTAATGCACTATTTAGATCGTTACTCCCACTCCGTTGGCAAATTCCCGTTTGAAGACATTGGTGTCCTGGACTGTCGTTTGATAACATACGATTGTTGCGACACAGGTGATGCGACTGCTCACCAGGGGCAACAAGCAGCGAACGATGGAGGCCACAGCGGCCAACGCAACGTCGTCCAGGAGTCACGCCCTTCTAATGGTCAGTGGACAACCGTGCAGTCACAATACAAAGCTGTCTCACGTGTGCAGTGTGCTGTTTGGTAGAGAGATTAGGATATGTTCAGTTGGCTGAAGTGATTTCACAACACCGAGAATCATTTATCCAGTGATGCTGTATTCAGGAATACTCGTTGGAGATGTCCGTTCAAATTTCAAGACATATCGAAAATTCAGCTCATCTGTTGAAGTGTGTATCAAAAGTAAAATGAATATCTTGAAGTGAAACTATCAATCGCCATATACTCCATATACTTATTAAGTGTTCAAGAATGAAATAACGAATGTCATGAAGCATGGCCCCCAATCACCTATATCAGGGGCGTAGCCAGGATTTGTCAAGCATACCGCATTTTCCGACAGGGGCATCACACAATGGGGACATCATGGGTGAAGGGGCATCACTAGGGATTGTTTTTAGAGGGTACCGTAATTTTACATATATATGTATATTGTCTGGCCTCAGCTGACCTGTATGGGACCGTTTAACTAAAATTGTACCTGGGTCATCAAGAATTAATGATATTTTCTATAAAAATGCTCATGTTTAACGCGCGCACCGACGGGGTCCGCGCCAACATCGAACCGACGAAGGGTCGGATACCCGCTCCCTAAGATATCGAAACCCACGCAACGTATCGACAAGCGGAAAAAGTTTAGATAGCTTGAGAAATGTTCTATTGAAAGTGATAAGTAAATTTTAGGTCAGGTCAATAATGAGGTCACCAGAGGTCACCGAAGATCAAATTTCGGCCATATATGGGTACCCTTAACATAGCCGTCTATATCTCGAGAACTAAAAGAGCTAGCGATGCGCGGATAAACAGGGTTCGAAGGAAAATTGATTTTTGTCACTATGGCCCATCAGATTTGACCTTATGCCGAAAGTTAGGTCAGCAGAGGATTTTAACTTGAAACATGCTAAAAATCGCCGAATTGTTTTCAGATATAATTTTTGACAGAAGCATGATTAAGTAATAGTTTTCATCATTGTGTTTCTGTCGTCGAGACTCATTGAATGGTATATCGGGTGACCTGGTTAGGTCATATCCAAAAATTGACCTAGCCCAGGTCAGGTCAAGGTCAAGCCAGTTGTTCCAGTTTTGCATCAATCAATGCGTCTCGACGAGACAAACACAATGGTAAAAATCCCATTGATCTAACTTGATTTGGTAAGGAGTTATTGAAGAAGAAGAAAAACTCGTGGCACCGTGTTCACCTGAGTTGACCTCGTGGAGGTCAAAGAACAAAAATGTGACACGGGTCTTTGTATTTGGAACGAGAATGGTGGATCTGGTGAAAACTGGTCAAATTTATCCATTTCCTATGGATGTATACGCGTTTTCATTTTCCCCGTTCACATATAATGGGGAGGTCACGAAATTGACATTACCTTAGGTCACCGATATACAAATCCGAGATGTAAGAATTGCAGGTACATATGACCCAATTTAATTCTGTGAGTTTCAAACCTCCTAATCAAACACTGTAGCTTTGGCACGGACACAAACTTTCAAAAACTTATTTGGAGGTGGGGTCACTTGACGTGACCTTTTGGCATGACCCGAGATGACCTGAGGTTGAAAAGCTTACACAATGTGGGTAATTGAAGTCCAAACAACTATGCCAAATTTGACGGCACTGCGCGCCGCTCTTTATCAGCGATTCACGAAAAACCTCCGGGGAGGCGGATATCCGCCCCCGTCGGTGGGCGTGTTAATTAACCATATTACGGTCGGTCTAAACAAACGATACAAAACTGTCGGGGGGCTATTCGGCCCCCCATCGTATCTCGGAAACCGCTGGACCGTTTCACTCCAGGAAAGCGGCATTCGATTCCTTGCAGCTTGAACTACATTCCTATATTCACAAATATGCAACATTTTGCCATGGGGGCGGATACAGGTAGCACAAAATGGGGAAAACATGCATTTTTTTTTAGATTTGCCATGGGACGTTGTTTGAACGCAATTTTTCATATTGATGTATTTCGCCACCTAATTGTATGCTTTAACATATAATCCCTTAAAAAGTTTGGGGAGATTAACACAATGGCGTCCCCAGGTAATTCAAAAGGGGGTATCTAAAGATGTCACTATAATATTTTTGCCAATTTTATTTCTGTTTTGGCTGCTTATAATTGCATGTGTATGCATTGAAAAGGGTAAATAATGCAGTTTGTATTTGTGCAGTGGCGTGCTGAGGAGGGGAAGGGTGGGGGAATTGAGGAAGCTCTTGTTGCTCGCTGAACAAGCTTGTTAGCGCGTCGCCTTGCTGGATAGAAGGTGTTTGCATGCTTTTCTTTGACCTAAGGACTAGTGTGATCGGTTTCTCCCCTTTGACTGATTGCCTCGGTCCCCCGGGCCCGGGTCTCCCCAGGGCAATACACTATAGGGGGCGGGGGCGACGCACGTGCATGCCGGTACGAGGGCCGCCGCACGGCCCTGGCGTGCGCTCTGCCGTCGTTGTTGGTGACGTGAGATGGATCCAGCCATTCTGCTTGCCTCCAAAAACCTGTCGCTGGAGTCGCCCTTGTGCAACCGAAAAAAAAACGGAACGTGTGCAAGACATTGCTATAACAGGTCATCAAGTTTCAAGTTTATATATTTTGTCATGCAGTTACACGTCGTGGGTCCACAATTCCACCCTAATGTAATCCCTGGAGCCACCCGTAACACTGGGACATGCGCTTGCGTCCCACCCCTGGGACCGCCTATGCCACAAAATGCAATTGTGATACAAGCAGATGATATTGCACGAGACAACCCACTGTAAAATATCGTTTTTAGTTACTAAACACAATGTGTGTGTATGAAGTCAAACACATGCCCCCCAAATTCCGTCCCTGAAGTCGCTTGTGGGCAACCCAAAAATAAAAGGAAAAACCGCACAAGGTGTGCAAAGGATAGCTAAGAAGTTTCACTGAGTTTGAAATTATTATATGTCAGATTTCCATGTAATGCCAGTGACCCAAAATGTCTCCCAAAATTCGTTCCTGGAGGTGCCCATGCGTAATTCCCAAAACATTGAAATGTTCAACATGTCTACAAGGAGCAGCAATAAAAGGCATTCAAGGCGTAAGCTCGTATCTACAACGGTTAGAGAATGATAATTGATTCCTTTTGAAAGCCTAGACACGCTGAAAACCAAAACATGCCCCCCAAAACCACGCCTGAACCCGCCTGAGCTGAAAATTTTGAACATTGTGCCAAAATGTGCCCCATGAATATTTAGGAAAAGTCAAAAAGTGTAATGGCTGTATCTTTACTCGTTTGGAGGCCGGAGCGGGAAAACCTTAGGGGGGGTGGGGGTCGTTTTAGCCCCCCAAACACCGACACTAATAGGGTTAACGGGTGAACCGTCGGAGTCGGAGTTGGTCGGAGTCGGAGTCCCTAAAATCTTACCCGACTCCGACTCCGGCCCGGAGTCTGAGTCGACTTTTTGGCAATTGGCGATTACTTTGGTCGGTAGAATAGGCGTCGGCCTAGGGACATTAACTTTACATCCCTTTCGAAAGAAAATGAGTGGAAAATGAATCGAGTGGTAAGTTTACTCAACTAGCGGTAGATTTGCGCCTGATGAAGATAGGGCAATATTTTTTACGTCATCTGGTGATGATTGGGGCCTTGGACGCACCGACTCTTACGGCACACGGAACCCATTTTAATATCATCGTGCTCGCTTCGTCAAGGAGATTCGAATCATACCATGGTGACCAGGTTACCCAAGTCAAATTCAAAATTTGACCTCAAGTCAAGGTAATTTAAGTTCATGTGGTGAACCAGGTATGTCGTGCTGCGCAATGTCGGACGCGTCTCGACGAGACATACACAGTGGTGCCAGTCTCATGTTCTTATCTTCATTTTATCCCGCCGCCTGCAGGCGAGCGCGACGGGGCTGGACGCGCGGCCGGCACTCCCGTGCTCGGGCGGCGTAGCATTGTTCTTCATACTAAAAACAAACTGAAACAAATAGATGGCATTGTAGATATTGCTTAGCATGCAATTGGAGAACGGATATAGGTCGGAGTCGGAGCTGGAGTCGGAGTCGATTTTTTCAGGCCGGAGTCTGAGTCTGAGTCGGAGTTGCTAAAATTATGTCGACTCCGCAGCCCTGGTTACAGCGATGCAAAGGGGGCAGCACGACAATTATTTGATCGCCCCAAATAACTCAACCTTTTCATCAAGCTTTCATCAAATCTAGCAGGAGCATCACATCTTCCGTTCCGGGCATCACATCTTCTAGAAGGGACATCTTTCGCATAGGGACATGCTATATTTTCCAATAAGGACATCACATCTTTCAATAGGGACATCATATATTTTCCAATAAGGACATCACATCTTCCAGCAGATGCATCACATGTTCCACTCGGGGCATCACATCTTCCACTGGCGGCATCACATTTTCTACAAGGGGCATTGCATCTTTTAGTAGGGGCATCACATCATCCACTAGGGGCACAACATCTTCCACTAGAGGCGTCACATCTCCCAATAGGGAAATCACATCTTCCAGTAGAGGCACCACATCTTCCACTAGGGGCATCACATCTTCTAAAAGGGACATCACATCTTCCACTAGGGGCATCAAATCTTCACCTAGGGGCACAATATCTTCCACTATGGGAATCACAGCTACTACTAGGGCCATAACATATTACACTAGTGACTATTATTACACTCTTCCACTAGGGGCATCACATCTTCCACTAGAGCATCATATCTTCCACTAGGAGCATCACATCTTCCACTAGGGGCATCACAGCTTCCTTTAGTTAGGTATTGTACTGCCAGTATATGACGAGAGGGCTGAAAAGCCATCATTTATGGAGACCTCAATACACTTGACTTGACTTGACTTGACTTGTAGAGGCATCACACATTCCACCAGGGGAATCCAGGGGAAATGGTTGGCCGAGCGCCTGATTATGGCCGCCGCCATTGTGCGAGCTCTGTAGCCTTTTGGTGCATAAACAGTGTTCTCAACAGTGGTGTGGCTTGAAAACGTGCACATCGCATCATACACGTGCCGTGATTATCTTGGTATGAGTTTCAGGTCAGTAAGTGTTGAATTTTTGACTCAGAACTCTGCTTTTTCACTGATCCTGGCTTCCAAAAGAGGTTTCACGCACCATTTCTTCAAAATCTACTGGTTCTGGAAGAGGTGGATCGCTTCTGCTCCAACCACCGGGGCAAGTCTTCATTCTACCGACATCTACCGCATTCAACTGACCGCCAGTTGAGCTGTACCCCAGCATCGCCGCCATACGTGTCTCCGCCGAGGAGTCATCACACAGTCGGCCAATGGCGGTGCCAGGCACCGCAGGGGGAGGCGCGCTGGATGGAGAATCCAGCTGCGTCGCACCGGACCGACCGTTAGACACCATTCCGACAGCGGGGACTACGATCGGACGATCATTCCGATACCACCGACACCGGATGAGCCCGAACCTGAGTCCGCCTCTGCTTCTCAGCGACCCGGGACGGTGTCGGGGCAGCCCCAGCCAATCGGACAGCGGCCCACAGCACAGCCGCGGTGAACAGTGGCGGAAAGTGAAAGGGGTGGAGATGACAATCCGCTGTCACTGACGCGTTGTCCGATACAGCCTACGAGACTGGATATCCGGCGGACCGGTCGGGTCGGACAATCCGACGGTGGAGATGCCAATAGACCGGCCCAGGGAGCGGCTACCCGTCCAAATCGCAATATCAAAATCGAACTACAGAACATTGGCACGTTACCATCCAAGCTACCAGATATTAGAGTAGATCTTCACCAAAATCATCCCGACATAGTTTGCTTTACTGAGACAAATCTGAAGAAATCAACATCGGATAATGTTCTCCAAGTCCCTGGCTACCGGCTCTTCAGGAGAGATCGGCTTATTGGCAGAAAGAAATCAGGGGAAGGCGTAGCAATCTATATCAGAGAAGAGATGCAGGCCGAACTTGTGAAAACAAAATCATCGCCAGGAGACTCGCACCTAGAACCCTTATGGCTCAAGATAAAACTGGACAAGAAAAGGGTCACCCTACTGGGCGGTCTATACCGTCCGCCGTCTACAAGCCCCGGACAAATTCACACCGACTACAACCATCTAGAAGAGGAGCTTCAGTCTCTCATCGCAGCTCATCCCTCGAATCAGATCATCCTGGCTGGTGACATGAACTCGGACGCAAGAACGAACCCAGTGGCTCACTCGCGATTAGTAGAACTGGAAAAATATGGCTTGCATTGCCAGGTAAATGAGCCGACATTTATCCGTGGCGATACTCAGTCGATTATCGATGTGATCATGCTGTCTGATGCGCTCTGCTGTGCAACTAATCCACCAGATGTCACTGTCGAGATGTGTGATTATGCTGTTCTGACCATACACGCCTATGCTGACCATAGGCGTGTGTCTGTGCTGACCACCATCCCGCGGGCAAAAGTTGCACCTCAATATCGAACTGCACGTAACTGGCGCGCTTTCGATGCCCATGCCTTTCTGGAGGATTTGAGGCTCATTGATTGGAACGCTGCTGTGCGTAGTAGCGATTCTTGTGAGCAGCAATGGAATAATTTATCTTCCGTAATGATACAAAATTTGAACGAGCACACCCCTTTGCGCAGGTTTAGAGTTCATAACCCTTCACCTCCACCGATATCTGACGAAACATTAGAGTTAATGAATGAAAGACGGTCAGCGAAAACTGTTGGGGACATGAATGCTTACAAAGTTCTCAATGTTCAGGCAAAAAGGGCAATTAGAAGGGACATGCGAGATAGCATAAAGCAGAAAGTTGACGAATCGTCACCGGCGACCCTTTTTCAACAGCTGAAACCGGTAATTGCCCCGAAACGTGGTCATCGTGTTGACCCGGAAAATTTGACCACAGACGAAATCAATGATTACTTCGTTTCCATAGGCAGGCGAACGAGGGAGAGCGTTATGTCCCAGTTTCGGCGCTCCGGTATGGAGCCACTAAATGTGCGCCTGCCTCGTGTTAACGCTAGTGCGCTGACGCTGACTCCGGTTACATTGGATCAGCTTAAAAACGTCATCTTCGCTATTCCAAATGCAAACTCTTGCATTGACGGTGACGTTCCGCTCAAAATTTTGAAGATGAGTTTTGCATTGTGGGCCGATCTTTGCTCCGAATAATAACTACCAGTATCGTTACGGAAACCGTGCCAGAAAGCTGGAAGAGGGCGGAAGTCCTCCCGCTGTATAAAAGGAACGACCCTTCGGATCCGGCGAATTTCAGACCCATCACAATTGTAAGTTTAATTTGCAAAATCGTTGAGAAAATCGTGCACGTTCAACTCACAACATATATGAAGGATAATTGTTTATTTAGTAATGATCAGCATGGTTTCCTTTCAAACCATTCCACGTCTACAGCGCTCCTCTCCATGACAGACGAAATTATTAAGGGAATGGATAGATCAGAAATTTCTTTACTAGCTCTATTGGATTTGAGTCGTTGTTTTGATGTTGTCGACCATAGCACTATTCTGAAAAAAATAGAGCTTTTACAGGTCAGAACTGGATGGTTTAAAAGCTACCTTGAAGGTCATACTCAAAAAGTGCGCGTAGGGGAAAGTCTATCCAAATCATTACCAATATCAATAGGCTGCTTCCACAGTACAGTTTTAGGAAGTTTGTTGTTTAACATCTTAAGTAATGACATTGCATCTTACATCCCGTCTTCTATTAGTGGCTTCCGCGTCACTCTCATTCGATATGCAGATGACACACAATTAGCTATTACGGGACCACGTGACCAAATACGAGACATGAAGAGTGCCATGTAGCACGTTCTAGGCATTTTGAGCAACTGGTTTTTGCAAAACGGGATGATGGTTAATGCAGCTAAAACAGAAATGATGGTATGTGGTGACAGGCGTCAGATTGCTCGGATAGGAATTATGCCGAAGGTGAGATTTATGGGTGAGGACCTGTTGTGCTCGGAAAGTGTTAAGAATTTAGGTATGATTATGGACTCAACTCTGTCGTGGCAACCGCACGTGAAACATGTCACACACCGATGTTTTGGTATTCTTATCGGAATCCTCCATGCCAAACACGTTCTGCCAGCTTCTGTCCTGCCCCGCATAGTGGATTCTCTGGTGATCTCTCACATTAGATATTGTACTCAAGTATATGGTAGTGCTAGCAAAAGTGTAATTTAGGAACTGCAAAAGGTGCTCAACTTTGCTGCACGAGTCATTTCTGGTCGCCGGAAATACGATCATGTTTCAGATGTCCTAAAGGAGTTAGGCTGGCTCACTGTTCCGAAACTTGTAGAATATTTTGATTTATGTATGATGCACAAGATTTTAACATTAAACCTGCCGGTCGGACTGCGCCAAAGCCTGTCATTTAACCATCAATCAGGCTTGCGACAAACGCGACAATCATCTCACCTATCGCTTGTTCGTCCCCGCAACAACCATGGAAAGCGCACCTTCATATACCGTGGATCCAAACTGTACAATCGCTATGCCATTGACAATCATCTACATCGTCTTAGTGTGTGTACTTTTAAAAGGCATGTAAGAGAGATATTGACTGAAGCTTCTTGATCTATTGACGCAGCTTCTTGACAATTGTTTGCGACGCAAATGTGCTACACCAATGTATGACGAAGGTATTCAAATAACCCTATTGTGTGGAAATACCTGATGACGTGAAATAAATAAATAAATAAATAAATAAATCGCATCTTCTAGATGAGGGGCATCACATTTCCCAACAGGGCCCCAACATCTTCCTCTAGGGGCATCACATTTTCCAGTAGGGGCATCGCATCCTTCAATAGGACATCACACTTTCCACTAGGCATCACAGCTTCCAGTTATAGGGGCATCACAACTTCTAGTGGGGGCATTACATTTTCCACTAGGGCATCACATATTCTTCTTGGGGCATCACATCTTATACAAGGTGCATCTTGTATCTTTCACTAGGGCATCACATCTTCCAAGTTCCAGTAGGGGAATCACAGCTTTCAGTATGGGCATCACATCTTCCACAAAGAGCCATTGGTCATCCACAAGGGGCATTAGGTATATCTTCCATTAGGGGCACCACAGCTTCCAATAGGAGCATCAGATCTTCCTGTAGCCCCTACAGGAAGATCTGATGCCCCTATCGGACCATTACATCTTCCACTAGGTGATCACAGCTTCCACTAGAGGCACCGCGTCTTCTAGTAGGGGCATCACATTTTCCAATAGGGCCTTAACATCTTCCACTGGGGGCATCACATCTTCCACTAGGGGCATCACATCTTTCAGTAGGGGCATCACATCCTCCACTAGGGCATCACATCTTCCACAGGGGTATCCCATCTTCCACTAGGGGGATCATATCTTCTACAAAGGGCACCACATCACTAAGGATCATCACATCCCTCACTAGGGAATCACGCATTTCACAATAAAGCGGGTAGCATGACACTAGTTTGGGGCATGGTGTTCCACAAGGGACTTGCAGTTTCATAAGTGGGGCATCACGATCCGAGCATACCGCATTTGCGGTATTTGCGGCATAGTAGCTACGCCCTTGACCTATATGATATAATTATATATCACCCACGAATTTCACCCGCCCGTCCACCTTTTATCACGTCATTAATTGTGGATTGTCCCGGGTCGTTTTATCGCCGGGCCTATCGCTATAGTGGCGTCCCGTGCGGATCACGCGATGTATCGTCTGCCCATTGATTGGTCCACGATCGACCACGGCCAGCCTACCGGCGCCGCCCATAGTGTATCAACGAGCCGTGGTCGGGACGCAACAGTGGAGTTTCCAATAACGCCACTGCAGCACTAGCACGCATGATTACGCGGATACAGTGTGCGCACGATGCGACCTTGATGAACAATGAGGCCGGTAATGAAGGCAAGGATATATGTAATCAAGTGCTGGGAGCTTTGTGAGTTATCATGCATCAACGCGATTACGTTAATATACATGATAGTGGTGTTTCGCCTTATGCCAGGCGTTGATTGCGCTTAGCGTATCTTGATATCCATTGCCCACTAGGTCAAGGCAACTTGGCATGAGGAGGAGTGAATGGAGGACCAATGTGAGAGAGGACCGTGTAAAGTATTAAAACACATTAACCTCCTACTCCAAATCCTTACGAATAGGCGAGATTGGGCGACCGGTAGGTTAAGCGCGAAAAACTTTTGTTCGAAAAATTACATTATCTCGGAAATAAATATAAAAGGGAGTTCAACATAATTTCTAGCTTGATCTTTACGACCCTCTGAAAGTTCCCCTCGTTACTATGCAGACATTTGGCAGCCACACGATTTTACCATGTGGCCCCATGGCGCGCGCCACATGCAGTAAGGCTATAGTGTCATGAACATCCTAGCGGTCCATGGCCATGGCACCATGCATACACCACCAAGCATGCTACTGCGCTAGCGTACCTCGCGACGAACAAGCGGGTTGCTCTAGCGTCAATAGACCGTCTGTATCATGGTCAGGTGAATGTGTGACCGTCTGTCTCCTGACCAGTTGAATGTGTGACCGTCTGTCTCTTGACCAGGTGAATGTATGACCGTCTGTCTGTCTTCTAGCCAGGTGAATGTATGACCGTCTGTCTGTCTTCTAGCCAGGTGAATGTGTGACCATCTGTCTGTCTTCTAGCCAGGTGAATTTTGTCCGCCCCTGTAGCTCAGTTGGGAGAGCGCCGGGCTTCTGACCTCACCCGGTAGTGGCAGCCCGGGTTCGAGTCGCTTCGGCGCTCGCTATTTGCCCCTGACTGGGATCAGCCCCCACCAGTAACAGTTGGCAGCACTCGGGCGCTTGGGCGTTAAAAACCTACTACACCATAGGGTTCCCATGTTAAATCGATGATTTTCAGACGAAGCTGGCGCGTAACCAATGGTACATATTTTAAATCCAACTTCTGGAACAGACAGCTACAGGCATTAGCTACAACGTTTCTATTTATCATTTTTCGATATTCCGGGTGTAAAGGGGATAAATGGGCTTGGGGGTTAAAAAATGTCGGAACGACCGCTGACCGCTTCCAAATGCTACCACAGTACTGAAATATGCACTACTTCGACTACTACTTCATAGTATAATGTAATATGACCGCTTCCAAATGCTACTACAGTACTGAAATATACACTACTTCGACTACTACTTCCTAGTAGAATGTAATATGACCGCTTCCAAATGCTACTACATGTACTGCAAATACACTACTTTGACTACTACTTCGTATATTTGCTGACGTTTAATTCAATAAATACAGATATAATCTTTGGAAATACAAGTTATTGATAGCAAACAATACCTTTCATTTATAAAAGACAAAACAATTACGATACAAATTATATCTTGTCTAATTAATTTGGGCGTTACATTCCTTACTGTTCTACCCGTTGTTCTATTACCCTGAATAGATGGCCTGTGGCCGGTGGCAGCGGTCGCACTCAAGGTCAGGTAACGTCAGAGGGCGGGCGGACCGTGTCCAGGTATGTCGGACACGTAAAACTTTCGCTTCTAAATTCTGCCGGACGCCAGGAATTGCTTGATCGGGTGGTGGGGTCAGGGCCTGCGCAACAAGCTATGCTTAGCGCGGGGCCTGACCTCGGAAATCCATCCATTCAAAAAACATTCGGACTAAATTTATTTATAAAAAGTATGACCGTCTGTCTGTCTCTTGGCCAGGTGAATGTGTGACCGTCTGTATGTCTTCTAGCAAGGTGAATGTGTGACCATCTGTCTGTCTTCTAGCCAGGTGAGTGTGTGACCGTCTGTCTGTCTTCTAGTCAGGTGAATATGTGAACGTCTGTCTGTCTTCTAGCCAGGTGAATGTGTGACCATCTGTCTGTCTTCTATCCGGGGGAATGTGTGACCGTCTGTCTGTCTCTTGGCCAGGTGAATGTGTGACCGTCTGTCTGTCTTCTAGCCAGGTGAATGTGTGACCGTCTGTCTGTCTTCTAGCCAGGTGAACGTGTGACCATCTGTCTGTATCTTGGCCAGGTGAATGTGTGACCATCTGTCTGTCTTCTAACCAGGTGAATGTGTGATCGTCTATCTATCTTTTGGCCAGGTGAATGTGTGACCGTCTGTCTGTCTTCTAGCCAGGTGAATGTGTGACCATCTGTCTGTCTTCTAGCCAGGTGAATTGTGTGACCGTGTGTCTGTCTCTTGGCCAGGTGAATGTGTGACCGTCTGTCTGTTTCTTGGCCAGGTGAATGTGTGACCGTCTGTCTGTCTTCTAGCCAGGTGAATGTGTGACCATCTGTCTGTCTTCTAGCCAGGTGAATGTGTGACTGTCTGTCTGTCTTCTAGCCAGGTGAATGTGTGACCGTCTGTCTGTCTCTTGGCCAGGTGAATGTGTGACCGTCTGTCTGTCTCTTGGCCAGGTGAATGTGCGCCAGCAGTCGCGAGTACGGGACATCCATGAGACGGTGAAGACTGGCCGACTGTACATGATCGACCTGGCCGGGTCGGAGCGGGCCAGACGGACCAAGGTCAGTTCTGCAGCGTGGAAAGCGATTATACGGGTTTTTCCAGAATAATTGAGTTGCATAGTACAACTTACTTATAAAGGTGGTAGAAGTCACACGGTAGACACATTTTTATGGAAATTACCTCTTCTGCACGTAAGGACATTTCATAGTGTGCGGTGATGCCACCGCGTACTTTCTGCAGTACTGGCTGAGGCAGAGCCAGTCATCTCTTTTATGTTAATGAAAATACCTCACTTATGACATATTTTCGGATACAATAAGCAATATATGATCAAATAAACTTCTTTTTTCAACTACAGCAGCAGTTACCTAGTTTTCCCCATAAAATTCGATATTTTTCATGAATTTTCATGTCAAAAAATGAATACGCCACCAATAAATTATCAACGCTAAACGCCGCAAGGAAAAAAAACACACAAAAACACAAAACCCGAACGAACAGTATGTAGTAATAGAGTCCCGTAAGAATTGAACTGAATAATCTTTGTGTGAACCATTGTAGGACTTACAGATAATTTGAAGCTCTAAAATTGATGAAAAACGAGAAAAACGCATGGCATTACTTGCCCGACTTAGAGCGTCTATAATTAAGTAACTCCTTCTACAATCGTCATCCAGATGGCAAAGAGCGCAAGAATTATCACGTATGCCAAGGTGGTTTACATCAAGGCAATATGTTTACATAGCAATTTCACACAATTTCACAATTTCAGGCTTACCTTCATGTAAAGGTAAGCTTAATTTAGTTAATGTATATTGATATGGGGGTGGCCGTTCGGGAGAAGTGTCCTGGGGTGGAATTGGCCTCAATCTAGGATTTTTCTCTTCACGGTCACGTGACCTTTTTTATGGTATAGTTAACAGTAAATAAGCCCTCTAGCGGCAGCTTGCTTTTGAGTTCGTAACCGCTATTTTGTCTCAGCCGCGCAGATTACTGCACCGTCGAATTTGATGCAGATTCTACGATAAGAAAGTGATTGACAGTAATGCCGATCAAGCACTCGTCATCTGATACAAGTCTTGAAAACCGCCGAAGTCTTAACGCTGATAATTGCTGAAATAATGGATTACATGAGCATTGAGGTACATGGTATATGTTTTAAACGTGTTTAAAGCCCATACAAGTGCAAAAAAGTGCGTTTCCTTTCAGGACGGAAACCCGTATAATTAATCACTTTAAAGGAAATAGTTAACTTCGGAAAATTTTATAAACACGATTTGATTATATTTTTAATACAATTTCTTTTTATATTGTCAAAAATGGCCTTATATCGCTCCGATTCAGGACAGAAGGCTGTACATTATTATTGTTTATCAAAACTATATGCATACTCTCTGAGTCAAGAGTCCTGACGTCACGCGAATTAAAAAAAATGGTTCAGCCAATCAGATTCCAAAGTAGTCGCGTAAGGATCGACTCGCATTAGAGATGTGCCAACCGGCGGCCGGCGGTTCACTTGCTAGCACCAGCTGCAAGCTGATTGGCTGATGGTATAGCCTCTGCCCGGGCTAGATCAAGCACTATTCTTTCGCCAGCACCGCGTTCCTTCGCCAAAAAAAAATCAAATATATTCGGCTGGAGAATCTTTTCAGTCAAGACAACTTGTAGATAGGGGTTTCCCAACACGGGCTACAAAACTGCTATCTCAGTTTAAAACTAATGCTGAAAGTGAACTATTTCCTTTAACACCAGCTGACCATTCCGCTCACCGCTCCCAATGGGTCGATTCGGCCGACTGATATGACCTTCAACATGCCACCACAGTATTGCCAGTAGACAGTAGGACACTTTTTCATGGATTGCATCACCCAATATTATTCAGCACTTATTCTAGCAAGCGAACAGGACTTAACAACCTTCAGTGTATAACTGCCGCCTGCCCAGCTTTTGATCAGAGGCTGTGCAAAGGATTCGGCCATCAACCGCATGGCGCCGACAGCAGAACAAATCAGCTTCAAAACCGCCAACCGGCAGTGTATTCTCTTCACATCTGGTGTGTATTCACCCGCGTTAGATATTCACAAGACTGCTTATATGCCCGTGCAGTGCAGCTGGCATAATCAGTCCCAAAACACGCCCCCTCCCCCCCCCCCCCCCCCCCAAGGCCCTAGCACTACACGCCCCCACTGCCGTACTTTGGGAAGCGCAAATCAACGAAGCACCATTTAGGAGAGTTTAGCATCACAATCCAGCATTTAGCACAGCAGGCTCCCCTTGCTCCAACTTGCGATGAAGCAACCCACCATGAACTTTCTGGGAGGGCATATTATAACGCACTTGCTAACCTACTGAACCAGTAGAGTATTGAGTAGCAAGCCCTACTTCAGCTACTCCAGCATCATCTTCTACCAGTAGAGTATCATAGCCCAGCGATCAACGCAGTAGACTAGGCGAAAGAGCAGACGGACATGAGTGTGGAGCCCGCCATGAAGAGCGTGATGGCCACTCCGCCAATGAAGCCCGCGCCGCGCAGAGAGAGCTGAAACAACGGGGAAACAGCGGGTCTGAGCCATCCGAGTACACACACAGACATCTATGTTGATGATGATGATGACGATGATGAGGGCTTTAGTGCGCCGCAACGACTGGCATACGCATATGTATTACCAGTAAAACGCCTTAATCGGCGGTAACCGAGCGGTATATGTTGCTGATTCAAGTGGGTATATATTCATTAAAGAAAAATAGTTGTATTCAATTGTTCATGATCTCCTTTCTCGAATCCGCCAAAAGGGGAGCGCTGCCTGAGCGAGCGAGCATGAGCGCTGCACGCTTCAGCGTATACAAAACGAATGCTTATTACCGAGCGGGCGCGAAGCGGCCGTGAAGTTTCTCGTCAACTTACTAGACAAATTTACATTTGACCCGGCCCGAACCGGCCCGACACGCCCGAACCGGCCCGAACCGGCCCGAACCGGCCGGAACCGGTCCGACACGGCCGTACAGACGCTTTTCGAAAGCTAATAACTTTGCAACCACTGCTCCGATTGAGATCGGGTTTTCACCATTGGATAGGACCATCAAATCAATTTTGGTTTTGGTATGATGCGTTCTGATAGGGGTGGTACCACAGCACCTGGCACATTCAAACATCGAAATGAAAAAAAGTAATTTTTGAGAAAATGCCTTGATTTATCTAAACATTCATTTATACCATGATGCAGCGCTCAGGACGTACTCCCTTTTGGCGGATTCGAGAAAGGAGATCATTAACAATTTAATACAATTTGTTTTGCATGTAGTTTGTCCCAGAGAAGCAACAGATACCGCTCGGTTACCGTCGATTACGATTAAAGCGTTTTACTGGTTACCGGGGGCGCGAAGCGCCCGTGAGGTTTCTCGTCAACTTACTAGACAAATTTACATTTGACCCGGCCCGAACCGGCCCCACCCGGCCGTACAGACCTCTATCAGAACGTACCATACCAAAATACAAGTTTATTTGATGGTCCTATCCAATGGCGAAAACCCGAACTCAATCGGAGCAGTGGTTGCAAAGTTATTAGCTTCCAAAAAGCGTCTGTACGGCCGGTTCGGGCCGGTTCGGGCGGGTTCGGACCATGTCGGGCCGGTTCGGGCCGAGTGAAATATAAATTTGTCTAGTAAGATGGCGAGAAACCTCACGGGATCTTCGCGGCCGCTTGGTAATAAGTACCTACACACAGTTTGGACTGAAAACAGCGACGAATTGGTGTTAATTCGACGGCGGAGATACATCAGTGATAAAACACTGCACTGAGATGGAAAAATGTAAAGCATCGGAATTTGACACGTTTTTGTAATCCATGGTACCTACTAATGGAGGCCCAGTGGCGACCTCAGCGCCCCCACTAAGTCGCAGTAGTTCCGAGAGAAGTCGTTAAAAAGAGATGACGCTTCGTTCGCCATAGTTTGGCATATCATGGGATTGACCCGATGTCATACATCTGTCTGTCATACATTAAGCAGTGAATACATTATGCATTATGCATGGAAAAGAGTAAATTATGCAGGCGAATTCGGTACTTATCACACATGAGGCTGACAGGTTAATAATTTCGAGCACCGGGCTGGCCAGCGCTGTGCTATAACCTATGGTTGTGCTATGGTTCCCCAGGCTCTTCCGTTGGTTCCTCATGACCCTCTGGCCCCCAACCTGCACCCTGCACCCTGCACCCTGCACCCTGCACCCTGCACCCTGCACCCTGCACCCTGCACATTGCACCCTGCACCAGGAACGTAGAAACGTCATGAAAAGTGGGGAACAATGCAACTTCGACAGTATTTGACAGAATCCCAATACCGCTATGTACGATTTATTGGTAGATTTGAGCTCTTCTCTTCTGGTCTCAGTCAGCATGGGCGTTACCACCACTGGGGACACTAGGGACATTGTCCCTAGTAATATTCAGCCATACCTAATATGGTCCCATGTTAAAGTACACGTGCACTTGTATTTGTCCCTACTTATTTTGAGACCGTGGCGACGCTATAACCAGTAAGGCGCCGGAGTCGGCGAACGAGCGAGCGCGAAGGAAATGTATGAGGAATTTCAACTCGATCGGGCAAGTAGTTTCTGAGATACATAAAGGGTGCGCACGTGCGCACGTGCAGAGGTACCCACCTTCTACTTGTGGGAAAGTGGGGGCTGAGAGGTCCCTAATCACACACCAAATTATAAAACAATCGGCTCAGCCGTTTCTGAGATATAGAATAGGGGTGTGCACGTGCGCACGTGCAGAGGCACCCACCCCACCCCTGACTTGTGGGAAACTGGCGGCTGAGGGGTCCCTAACCACACATCAAATTTGCACATAATCTGCCCAGCCGTTGCGAAGTTTTTGCGAGAAAACACTTTTCAACATCCCTCACGCGGCACGCACCACGCGCAGTGGTAAGCACCCACATGAGTCGGAACTGGTCTCAAACAGGGTAGATTGGATGGGGCTGCTCAGCAAAGAAGTCTGCTTGTCAATCGGACGTGTGGTTGCAGAGCTATGAGCTTCTCAAAAGCGTCGCCACGGGTCGGGTCGGGCCGGGCCGCTCATAATCATATTTTCCCCATATACCACGGAAGGACGAGCGAGCGCTTCGCGCTCGTTCGTAATTATAATAATAATCATAGTCATAATCATGTATTTCGGAAACATAGGCTATTGTCTCATTATCCACCAACTCCTCTCACCATCCTCTCTCCCCTCTCTCACCTCATTCAGATAACAAACTGTATGCAGTATCCGCGCTGCTGCGAATCCTCTTATCAGGTTTGTCGCTACCCATCCGCTCGGTCCAGTGGCGAGGTATAGCGGGCACAGTAGCAGGAAGGGCACCACGTTCTCCAGGTCGTTCAGGTGAGCTCGCCGCACGCGCTCCACGTCGGGATCGTCCAGCTTCACCTCCACACCGTGAGATTTGGCGTCCTCCGGGTTGGCGAAACTCTGCAGAAATGGGGCAGGTTAGAGGAGCGATCTCTGACGGAAAATTAAAAAAAATAGGAAAAAATGACCTATTCACGTGGAGAAACTGACGGAAAACGGTCTTTTTCTGGTGACATACGGACGGAAACTATAAATTTATAGACTGAAAGGGTCCGGGACGGGACGGAAACGGGACGGGAACGGGACGGAAACAGGAACGGCACGGGAACGGAACGGAACGGGAACGGGAACGGGAACGAAACGGAACGGAAACGGAACGGGAACGGAAACGGAAACGGAACGAAACGGGAACGAAACGGGAACGGGAACGGGAACGGGAACGGGAACGGAACGGGAACGGGAACGGGAACGGAACGGGAACGGGAACGGAACGGGAACGGAACGGGAACGGGAACGGAACGGGAACGGAACTGGAACGGAACGGGAACGGAACGGAAACGGAACGGAAACGGAACGGAAACGGAACGGAAACGGAACGGAAACGGAACGGAAACGGAACGGAAACGGAACGGAAACGGAACGGAAACGGAACGGAAACGGAACGGAAACGGAACGGGAACGGAAACGGAACGGAACGGAAACGGAACGGAAACGGAACGGAAACGGAACGGAAACGGAACGGAAACGGAACGGAAACGGAACGGAAACGGAACGGAAACGGAACGGAAACGGAACGGAAACGGAAACGGAACAGAAACGGACCAGAAACGGACCAGAAACGGAATGGGAATGGGAACGGAACGGGAACGGGAACGGGAACGGGAACGGGAACGGGAACGGAACGGAACGGAACGGAACGGAACGGAACGGAACGGAACGGAACGGGAACGGGAACGGAACGGAACGGGAACGGAACGGGAACGGAACGGGAACGGCAACGGAACGGCAACGGAACGGTAACGGAACGGTAACGGAACGGTAACGGAACGGTAACGGAACGGTAACGGAACGGTAACGGAACGGTAACGGAACGGTAACGGAACGGTAACGGAACGGTAACGGAACGGTAACGAAGCGGGAACGGAACGGGAACGGAACGGGAACGGAACGGGAACGGAACGGGAACGGAACGGGAACGGAACGGGAACGGGAACTGGAACGCAACTGGAACGCAACTGGAACGGGAACGGGAACGGGAATGGGACGGGACGGGAACGGGACGGGAACGAGACGGGAACGGGACGGGAACGGGACGGGAACGGGAACGGGAACGGGACGGGAACGGGACGGGAACGGGACGGGAACGGGACGGGAACGGGACGGGAACGGGACGGGAACGGGACGGGAACGGGACGGGAACGGGACGGGAACGGGACGGGAACGGGACGGGACGGAAACGGGACGGGAACGGAACGGGACGGAAACGGGACGGGAACGGGACGGGAACGGAACGGGACGGGAACGGGACGGGAACGGGACGGGAACGGGACGGGGACGGGAACGGGACGGGAACGGGACGAGACGGGAACAATCAAGGTGGCTTAACACCATCGAACTTGAAAATTCGACATACCATTTTTCGCGCTGCGGTAGCAAGCAGGCACCACTTTTTGCACTAACGAAAAGCTACCTTCATCTGGTTTCCTTCAAGTACCTCAGAGACATAAACAGCTCTTTTTCTGGCATATTGCTTGTGGTAAACGTTTTCTGAGGATATTCATACGATAAACTGACCTTTTTAATCATGCGCTGTCTGCCAGTGAGAAATGCCATCATGATGACCTTGATGATGAGGACGGTCCCCCAGAAGACGAACGTCCTCAGCAGGGCAGGGTCAACGCTAAGAGTGATAGAGTCGACCATGGTGGCTAGGCTCAGACAGGGCTTCTCGCTTCTAAGACGGTGCGCTGGCGCTCAGACGGACTCGGAGAAGCTCTGCGGAGGAGGCACAAGTTTGCTAGTGGTATGCACTCACACACACACACACACACACACACACAAGTTTGCTAGTGGTACATTAATCGCTTAAACCACTGCTAGAGGAGAGGTTAGTCCGGCGGCAGCTCGCTCGCTTCCCGTGCAGGAGGGTCCGAGTTCGAATCCCGGGGCCACAGGCTCGGGGATGAGTTCCCGATTTAGCCTTCCTGGTTCACAAGGTCCATACATTCGCAGCGAAGTGCTGCTCCCCTGTCTGTACCGCCGCCGCCGCCAAAGTCGCGGTCTGATCGCCTGCCCCCGGATCAGGTGAACGGCATCCATTCCACCCCCCCCCCCCCCCCACCCGCCACTTCTGGCAGGTGTGTGCTTTTTATAGCCGATAAGATTTGCCGGGCCTAAGAACGACGTGTACATATAAAATGGTAAAACGCACCAAAAGCTTCGGTACACACGGCGGCGACAAAGTTGCCCTTTGTGTAATGCCATCAGCTACACCTTCATGCCCCTAGGTCCTAGATAATCAGACTCTAATTTTCGTCAGGCAATACACGATCGGGCGGTGGAGGTCTGGATCTCTGTTATGTTCGACTCGACTCTGTTATGTTCGTGAAGTTAGCGTCATCGTCATCACACAACTCCAGCGTCAAATTTTTATTTTCTTCAAACTTCGTATATAGGTCAATCAGACCATGCTGATTCCATAAATCAAGTCCATTTTGCGATAGAGATTGATCTTCTAGGTCAAATTTGAGGTCAGACAAAGGGGAACGCGCTGCAGCCTACAGTTAACGTCCGATTTGTTTTAAAATGGTCTCAAACGATTCCTTGGGTCCAAATATACCGTGAGCAAGACTTTCAGGTCAACTTTCAGGTCAAAAGACAGAGAGCAGCGTTAACGGTTGATTTCCACCAAACTTCGTGTATAGGTCAATCAGAACATTGTGATTCCAAAAAAAAATCAAGTCCATTTTGAGATAGCAATTGATCTTCTAGGTCAAATTTGAGGTCAAACGAATGGGAACGCGCTGCAGCCTAAAGTTACCGTCCGATTTGCTTCAAAATGGTCTCATACTAATTTGAAACGGCTCAAATGGCTCCAGCGCGTTCCCCTTCGTTTGACCTAAAATTTTACCTAGAAGGTCAATCGCTATCGCAAAATGGACTTGATTTTTTGGAATCAGCATGGTCTGATTGGTCTATACACGAAGTTAGGGGGAAATCAACCGTTAACGCTGCTCCCTGTCCTTTGACCTGAAATGTGACCTTAAAGTTCAGGACCTGAAAGTCTTGCTCACGCTATATTTTGACCCAAGGAATCGTTTGAGACCATTTTAAAGCAAATCGGGCGGTAACTTGAGGCTCCATCGCGCTCCCCTTCGTTTGACCTCAAATCTGACCTAGAAAGTCAATCTCTATCGCAAAATGGACTTGATTTTTGGAATCAGCATGGTCTGATTGACCTACACACGAAGTTTGGGGAAAATACAAAGTTGACGCTGGAGTTGTGTGATAACGATGGCGCTAACTTCACGGACATGACTCTGTTTGCAATAGGCTCTGTTTAGAGAATGTTCTCGCGGGAGTAGTGTTTGTGTGAGCAAAAGGGAGGCGGTATACAGGGATACAAATTTGTCGATATAAATGTTGAATGGGATGTATGCTTTATTTTGTAGTTGACCGTTCTAGCTATTTCTTAGTGTCTGTTTTCGCTGGAAACACTTACTATTTAACGATCGTTACAGACAATATGGCCATAATGCTGCTTTCTTCCACATTGATAGGTAAGCAAAATAAATGTTTACCTATCCAGGGAATAAAGACATAATAACAGTGAATAAAGTGTCAGGAAATAAGATGGTCTTTTATTTTCCCACTAGTTCTAATCAGATACCCATAGTTTTCGTAGACGTAAATGCTAAGGTGACCATCTGAAGTAGAAATTAGCCAACTGTTTTTGTCAGTCTATTTGTGATGCTGCCTTTTTCTTAATTTCGGTGTAATTAACGGTGGACCTTTTTGCACTGGACCATGCAATTGGCTGAGAAGGGGGTAGTAACCTCTTATTCCACACACCAAGGAAGACCCGTCTGCCGCACCTACCTTCGGTACACACTGCACTAGCACACCCCAGCGACCGTACAACCTACCTCCAGCTCATCCACAATACAGCGTCAGACGGGCTATCGGTCCGTCCTATATCTTCCGCCGCACCGTATCGCAGCCGTACACGTATCTCTAGCACCAGTCACAGTACACGTCTCCCTCACCGACCCCGACCGTCGGACTTCCTAGCTGAAGTAACAACGCAGCACATTTAGTGAGAGCCTGGCGGAGAGACAGAGGCGGCGGCAGCGAAACAGCGCGTGACGTGTTTCGAGATTTATCCCGCTAAAATTCAACCTCCTTTAAGCCAAGGCTTCAAACACCGGTGATACTAAAAGTCATGAAAACCAAGGCCCTAGACACTGTCAAAACATAATTTATCTCGCAGTTTTATAGCGGAAATAAAAAGCGGAGATATCGCTCGTCTATCTCCGCGTTTGCCCGTCTGGCGGCGCCACTGCGGTCTTTCGAGGTCACGATGAAGTAGTGACGGGGGCGGCAGCGGCCGGTTAGCTGACCAGCAAGTCAGCATGACAAGGCAGTATCTCTGGCGAGCACGTAAGGTCGGCGACCGCAGTCTACAACGGAACAATGGCCTATCTATATTCACTACGCGTCCATAGCTCGGCGGCAGTCCTGGCTTTGGGATCTAGAAGCGTCAGTGTATGATGAAATGGTGAATGGAGTAAAACGACGTGTGATTCTGTTGGGTGGCGATAGTGGGGCAGTGTTTTCAGGAAATGAGAGGACAATGACGCTTTATCGGATTCGCTCTGCCCACGTCAAGGTCGAAGGCGGAGCTGATATAGGTACCAGTGTTTATTTTAAGACAGTTTTTACATGACAGTGCTATAGGACGGTTTTAGGACGTTTCAGTCAGAAAGTTTTGGACAGAAAATGATTAGCACACAGGGTTAATAAATGGGATGTAAAATCAGTTAAATCACTTGAGTACTGAAAAGGCGGCGAGTCCGCAAGAACGTATTGATTTTCATTCGTGTACTCTGATCATTTTCCGTCATTTTTTCCAAGGACATCATGCATTTTCGTCTCGTTCAACTTCTAGCAAAAAGGCTCGTGGCCAAAAAAGGCCCATTATCGTCCAAAAGCCAAAGGCAGGCCCGATAAGCCCTTTAAACTGCCTGAGGAGGTCCTCCAACAGCCTAAGAGGGCCTTCGAACTACCTGAGAAGCGAGACGGCCCCTGTCTAGTGGTGGCGGAAGGTGTTCTCGGATGGGGGGGCAAAGAAATCCAGGGGACCGCCTGGGTCAAAGCCCCACCCCCCTCCACGACCAAAGGGCCCCACGACCAAAGGCCCCCTATCAGTATGTCAACAAACAAAACAAAAAAATGTGCGAAATGGTATCTCCTCGGATTTAGGCCACTATATTTTGCAGGGCCCCTAAATGGTCGCATAAAAACGTCGGACTGGCCCATGTTGAAGTCTCAGGCCTTCAGGTGCCCCCCTCAGGCCTACCGATGGCCCCCTCAGGCCTACCGAGTGCCCCCTCAGGTTGACTGAAGCCCCCTCAGGCTGACTGAGGGCCTTCTGTCGGCTTTAGAAGACCCCTCAGGCTGACTGGGGGCACCTCGGGTCCTGGGTCATTTTTTTTTCGGTCAAAAAGAAGCAAAATCGAACTAATTTCTTGGAGCGCCCCTCTAACAAATTTATGGGGGGGGCAAAATCATATATTTGCTCCTCCCCCAACTTTCTTGAGTGGGTGGGCAGCTACCCACCCTGCCCCTCCCCCCTCTTCCACCGCCCCTGACAAGGGCAGGCACATAATGCGGAAACCCAATGACCTGTCTATCAGTATTGAGGCACAAATGAGTGCCCCTAATTCAGTTTGAAAATCCCTGAGGGAAACCCCTCACAACCGAAAACACAAATGCAGTTTCACAGCATTCACGTTGAAAATCCAAAAGAAAACAATTACACTACCCACACATAAAGCATAATTTTCCTTTAAAGGGATTATACGTTTTTTCCCCCAGAATAATTGAGTTACATAATAAAACGTACTTATGAAGGTGGTATAAGTCCCACGGTAGCCACATTTGTCTGAAAATGGCCTCTTCTGCACGTAAGGACATTCCAAAGTGCGCGGTGATGCCACCGCGTATTTTCTGCAGGACCGGCTGAGGCAGAGCCAGTCATCTCTTTTATGCTAATAAAAACACCTCACTTATGGTATATTTCCGGGAAAATAAGCAATATTTGAAAGAAAATAAGCTTGTTTTGTTCCAACGACAGCAGCAGTTACCTAGTTTTCCCATAAAATTATATATTTTTCATGAATTTTCATGTCAAAAAATTAATACGCCACCACCAAATTATCAACGCTAAAGGCCAGAGATAAGAAAACCACAAAAACACAAAACCTCAACGAACAGTGTGTAGTAAAACAAAGTCCCGTCAGTTTTGAATTGCATAATAATTTTGTGATCCAGTGTAGGACTTGCAGATAATTCAAAACTCTAAAATTGATCTTACGATAAAAGTGGTGGACAGTAGTGCCGATCAAGTACTCGTTATCTGATACTAGTCTCGAAAGACGCCCAAGTTTTAACGCTGTTAATTGCTGAAATAATGGACTAAATGAGCATTGGGGTCCCTGTTACATGTCTTAAACGTGTGTAAAGCTCATACAACTGCAAAAGAGTGCATTTACTTTCAGGACGGAAACCCGTATAATCCCTTTAAGGTGGAAGGCCAATAACAGCTTAGTTTGAATATCCAGCAGCGAGTACGCGCACCTTCCAGCCGTGCAGACCAATCGATAGTCCGCTGGTCCGTTTTGCCGACACTAGGTTGTCCTGGCAGCGCCCGGTCGATGCTATTTCTCAGGACGATGGGAACCGACCGCATGCGCGCCTCAGGTTCCACATCGACTCAAGTTTCGATGGATGGTATCGGTGGCGAGCGAGCTTCAGGTTTGTCTGTGTCTGTCAGCTCGATGTAAGCTGTTGCAGTTTGTTTACTTTCATTCGTTCAATCGGATAGCTTCATTCAATATTGATTGCCCTGTGGCTTGCATGTTAGAACCGATAATGCAAACATGTGATACATAATACGGTGAATCGTTGACTTCGGGCTCATCGATATTACAAATATGAAATAATAAATAGAAACCCAAGCTTCATGCTCAAAACTATTTATTAAGCGGACGAGAACGTGACCATGTTGACGGCGCCCCTGCGTAGACGGAGTGTCGGTGTCCTGAGGGACTTTTCATGTTACAGAACCAGGGCAAGAGACTGCAGGAGGGAGCGCATATCAACCGTTCACTGCTGGCGCTGGGGAACTGCATTAACGCGCTGGCACTCAAGGGCTCCAAATACGTCAACTTCAGGGACTCCAAACTGACCAGGTACGCCTGTTCGCGTATCCCTCTGTTTCGTGGGATTGACTCATTGTATGTAGATGCGAAGGTGCCGTCTTAATAAAAATAAAACGACGTGTCAAGAACTGACAAGATAAATTGCAACGAAGACTTCTGATCGTTGTGTACCGTCAGGCTGCTGAAGGATGCGCTGTCGGGTAACTGCCGCACCGTGATGGTTGCGCACATCAGCCCGGCCATGGCGCAGAGAGACGAGACGTTCAACACGCTGGTGTACGCCGACAGAGCGAAAAACATCACCAACAAGGTAATCATGACGACCGCGACAAAAGTATCACCAGTAAGGTAGCCATGGAACCGAGATAAGCGTCATCAACAAGGTAATACAACTACACTAACCTGCTGGTAACCACACCTCCGCGGAAGGTTTCTAACCAATCAGACATGATCAGACATCAGCGAAATTCAATTTAAAAATGACATGGCTGAGACATTAACATAGCATTGTGTAGGCTGTAGCATTCTTCGTTTCCAATCTTTCCCTAGCCAAGCGGTAGTTGAGAGCTTGTCCGAATGCCGCAGATGTAATGGTGATGCTCGGCCGGCTTCAGCCCAGCCAAAGGAGGGGGTGCCGGTAGACATGTCTGTTCACCTATGGGGACTGACTTCATGTGTGTCGGTCGGCAGGTGAAGCGGAACGTTCTGGACGTCACGCACCAAGTATCACAGTACCAGAACATCATCGGCGAGCTCAAGGACGAAATTGGACGGCTCAAGACAAAAATAACCGTTCAGGTAACGTGACAGTTTTCAAACACATGGTCTCATAATTTCCATTATCTTTGCCCTAAAGTGGGCGCCAGTCGCCACATGACCTTCGTTGTCGGAGCTCTGCTTCACAGCATCAAGCATCGCCATCATCGTCAACCAGATGCCACTGGAGTTGGTGCGCCTGCCCCAGTGTCCCATCCGTGTTGACCTCACCATTTATCAACCATGGTGTCCGGTGTGACGTGTTGCACGTGTGTCCTGCAGGTGGAGGAGCCGGAGCCGGACCCGACCTCGCAGCCGCGCAGTCAGGAGGCCGGTATGACGTGTTGTACGTGTGTCCTGCAGGTGGAGGTGCCGGAGCCGGACCCGACCTCGCAGCCGCGCAGTCAGAAGGCCGGTATGACGTGTTGCACGTGTGTCCTGCAGGTGGAGGAGCCGGAGTCGGACCCGACCTCGCAGCCGCGCAGTCAGAAGGCCGGTATGACGTGTTGCACGTGTGTCCTGCAGGTGGAGGAGCCGGAGCCGGACCCGACCTCGCAGCCGCGCAGTCTGGAGGCTGGTATGACGTGTTGCACGTGTGTCCTGCAGGTGGAGGAGCCGGAGCCGGACCCGACCTCGCAGCCGCGCAGTCTGGAGGCTGGTATGACGTGTTGCACGTGTCTCTTGCAGGTGGAGGAGCCGGAGCCGGACCCGGCCTCGCAGCCGCGCAGTCAGGAGGCCGGTATGACGTGTTGCACGTGTGTCCTGCAGGTGGAGGTGCCGGAGCCGGACCCGACCTCGCAGCCGCGCAGTCTGGAGGCCGGTATGACGTGTTGCACGTGTGTCCTGCAGGTGGAGGTGCCGGAGCCGGACCCGACCTCGCAGCCGCGCAGTCAGGAGGCCGGTATGACGTGTTGCACGTGTGTCCTGCAGGTGGAGGTGCCGGAGCCGGACCCGACCTCGCAGCCGCGCAGTCTGGAGGCCGGTATGACGTGTTGCACGTGTGTCCTGCAGGTGGAGGTGCCGGAGCCGGACCCGACCTCGCAGCCGCGCAGTCTGGAGGCCGGTATGACGTGTTGCACGTGTGTCCTGCAGGTGGAGGTGCCGGAGCCGGACCCGACCTCGCAGCCACGCAGTCAGGAGGCCGGTATGACGTGTTGCACGTGTGTCCTGCAGGTGGAGGAGCCGGAGCCGGACCCGACCTGGCAGCCGCGCAGTCAGGAGGCCGGTATGACGTGTTGCACGTGTGTCCTGCAGGTGGAGGAGCCGGAGCCGGACCCGACCTCGCAGCCACGCAGTCAGGAGGCCGGTATGACGTGTTGCACGTGTGTCCTGCAGGTGGAGGAGCCGGAGCCGGACCCGACCTGGCAGCCGCGCAGTCAGGAGGCCGGTATGACGTGTTGCACGTGTGTCCTGCAGGTGGAGGAGCCGGAGCCGGACCCGACCTCGCAGCCGCGCAGTCAGAAGGCCGGTATGACGTGTTGCACGTGTGTCCTGCAGGTGGAGGAGCCGGAGCCGGACCCGACCTCGCAGCCGCGCAGTCTGGAGGCCGGTATGACGTGTTGTACGTGTGTCCTGCAGGTGGAGGTGCCGGAGCCGGACCCGACCTCGCAGCCGCGCAGTCAGGAGGCCGGTATGACGTGTTGCACGTGTGTCCTGCAGGTGGAGGAGCCGGAGCCGGACCCGACCTCGCAGCCGCGCAGTCTGGAGGCCGGTATGACGTGTTGCACGTGTGTCCTGCAGGTGGAGGAGCCGGAGCCGGACCCGACCTCGCAGCCGCGCAGTCTGGAGGCTGGTATGACGTGTTGCACGTGTGTCCTGCAGGTGGAGGTGCCGGAGCCGGACCCGACCTCGCAGCCACGCAGTCAGGAGCAGGAGGAGGAGCTGCGGGAGCTCAGGAAACAGCTCGTCAACCTGTTCAGGGAGCAGATGGAGCTGAGGTGGGTCCAGCAGCTGCTGCTTCATCTCCGGTGGGGTCCAATGGGGGTACACAAATATTCTCACAAGTTTTCAGTTTGTCAACTGCAGTTGATTCTGTTTTGCAGCAATATCCAGTCTGACTTTGCACACAAGCCACATGCAGCTTGTGTGCAAAGTCAAACAGGATATTGCCGAATCCTGCCACTTATTATGTTGTGACTTAACCCAAAAATGTTGTCAACCCATTATCTGTCATGATGTCTGATTGGCTGTCGATGAGTGGTGACGAACACCCTGCTGTTGTTGACTGCGGTGCGGAAACAGACATCAGGTGATCGATATCGACAACGTGCTGCTCTGGCTGGCGATGGAGTTTGAGAAACAGACGGCGCTCATCAACGAGTACGAACAGGAGAGGACCATCCGACGGCGGCGGCTGGAGAGTGCCGACAGCGCTGACAGCCCAGGTACGCAGGGGGTGACCATCCGAGGGCGGCGGCTGGAGAGTGCCGACAGCGCTGACAGTCCAGGTACGCAGGGGGTGACCATCCGAGGGCGGCGGCTGGAGAGTGCCGACAGCGCTGACAGTCCAGGTACGCAGGGGGTGACCATCCGACGGCGGCGGCTGGAGAGTGCCGACAGCGCTGACAGTCCAGGTACGCAGGGGGTGACCATCCGAGGGCGGCGGCTGGAGAGTGCCGACAGCGCTGACAGCCCAGGTACGCAGGGGGTGACCATCCGAGGGCGGCGGCTGGAGAGTGCTCACAGCGCTGACAGCCCAGGTACGCAGGGGGTGACCATCCGAGGGCGGCGGCTGGAGAGTGCCGACAGCGCTGACAGTCCAGGTACGCAGGGGGTGACCATCCGACGGCGGCGGCTGGAGAGTGCCGACAGCGCTGACAGCCCAGGTACGCAGGGGGTGACCATCCGAGGGCGGCGGCTGGAGAGTGCCGACAGCGCTGACAGTCCAGGTACGCAGGGGGTGACCATCCGAGGGCGGCGGCTGGAGAGTGCCGACAGCGCTGACAGCCCAGGTACGCAGGGGCCCAGGTACGCAGCCCAGGTACGCAGGGGGTGACCATCCGAGGGCGGCGGCTGGAGAGTGCCGACAGCGCTGACAGTCCAGGTACGCAGGGGCTGACCATCCGACGGCGGCGGCTGGAGAGTGCCGACAGCGCTGACAGCCCAGGTACGCAGGGGCCCAGGTACGCAGCCCAGGTACGCAGGGGGTGACCATCCGAGGGCGGCGGCTGGAGAGTGCCGACAGCGCTGACAGCCCAGGTACGCAGGGGGTGACCATCCGACGGCGGCGGCTGGAGAGTGCCGACAGCGCTGACAGCCCAGGTACGCAGGGGGTGACCATCCGAGGGCGGCGGCTGGAGAGTGCCGACAGCGCTGACAGTCCAGGTACGCAGGGGCTGACCATCCGACGGCGGCGGCTGGAGAGTGCCGACAGCGCTGACAGCCCAGGTACGCAGGGGGTGACCATCCGAGGGCGGCGGCTGGAGAGTGCCGACAGCGCTGACAGTCCAGGTACGCAGGGGCTGACCATCCGACGGCGGCGGCTGGAGAGTGCCGACAGCGCTGACAGTCCAGGTACGCAGGGGGTGACCATCCGAGGGCGGCGGCTGGAGAGTGCCGACAGCGCTGACAGCCCAGGTACGCAGGGGGTGACCATCCGAGGGCGGTGGCTGGAGAGTGCCGACAGCGCTGACAGTCCAGGTACGCAGGGGGTGACCATCCGAGGGCGGCGGCTGGAGAGTGCCGACAGCGCTGACAGCCCAGGTACGCAGGGGCCTAGGTACGCAGCCCAGGTACGCAGGGGGTAACCATCCGACGGCGGCGGCTGGAGAGTGCCGACAGCGCTGACAGCACGGGTACGCAGGGGCCCAGGTACGCAGCCCAGGTACGCAGGGGGTAACCATCCGACGGCGGCGGCTGGAGAGTGCCGACAGCGCTGACAGTCCAGGTACGCAGGGGGTGACCATCCGAGGGCGGCGGCTGGAGAGTGCCGACAGCGCTGACAGCCCAGGTACGCAGGGGCCCAGGTACGCAGCCCAGGTACGCAGGGGGTGACCATCCGAGGGCGGCGGCTGGAGAGTGCCGACAGCGCTGACAGTCCAGGTACGCAGGGGGTAACCATCCGACGGCGGCGGCTGGAGAGTGCAGACAGCGCTGACAGTCCAGGTACGCAGGGGCTGACCATCCGACGGCGGCGGCTGGAGAGTGCCGACAGCGCTGACAGCCCAGGTACGCAGGGGGTGACCATCCGAGGGCGGCGGCTGGAGAGTGCCGACAGCGCTGACAGCCCAGGTACGCAGGGGGTGACCATCCGACGGCGGCGGCTGGAGAGTGCCGACAGCGCTGACAGTCCAGGTACGCAGGGGCTGACCATCCGAGGGCGGCGGCTGGAGAGTGCCGACAGCGCTGACAGTCCAGGTACGCAGGGGGTGACCATCCGACGGCGGCGGCTGGAGAGTGCCGACAGCGCTGACAGCCCAGGTACGCAGGGGGTGACCATCCGACGGCGGCGGCTGGAGAGTGCCGACAGCGCTGACAGTCCAGGTACGCAGGGGCTGACCATCCGAGGGCGGCGGCTGGAGAGTGCCGACAGCGCTGACAGCCCAGGTACGCAGGGGGTGACCATCCGAGGGCGGCGGCTGGAGAGTGCCGACAGCGCTGACAGTCCAGGTACGCAGGGGGTGACCATCCAACGGCGGCGGCTGGAGAGTGCCGACAGCGCTGACAGCCCAGGTACGCAGGGGGTGACCATCCGACGGCGGCGGCTGGAGAGTGCCGACAGCGCTGACAGCCCAGGTACGCAGGGGGTGACCATCCGACGGCGGCGGCTGGAGAGTGCCGACAGCGCTGACAGCCCAGGTACGCAGGGGGTGACCATCCGAGGGCGGCGGCTGGAGAGTGCCGACAGCGCTGACAGTCCAGGTACGCAGGGGGTGACCATCCGAGGGCGGCGGCTGGAGAGTGCCGACAGCGCTGACAGTCCAGGTACGCAGGGGGTGACCATCCGAGGGCGGCGGCTGGAGAGTGCCGACAGCGCTGACAGCCCAGGTACGCAGGGGGTGACCATCCGAGGGCGGCGGCTGTAGAGTGCAGACAGCGCTGACAGCCCAGGTACGCAGGGGGTGACCATCCGAGGGCGGCGGCTGGAGAGTGCAGACAGCGCTGACAGCCCAGGTACGCAGGGGGTGACCATCCGAGGGCGGCGGCTGGAGAGTGCCGACAGCGCTGACAGCCCAGGTACGCAGGGGCCCAGGTACGCAGCCCAGGTACGCAGGGGGTGACCATCCGAGGGCGGCGGCTGGAGATTGCAGACAGCGCTGACAGCCCAGGTACGCAGGGGGTGACCATCCGAGGGCGGCGGCTGGAGAGTGCCGACAGCGCTGACAGCCCAGGTACGCAGGGGCCCAGGTACGCAGCCCAGGTACGCAGGGGGTGACCATCCGAGGGCGGCGGCTGGAGAGTGCCGACAGCGCTGACAGTCCAGGTACGCAGGGGGTAACCATCCGACGGCGGCGGCTGGAGAGTGCCGACAGCGCTGACAGCCCAGGTACGCAGGGGCTGACCATCCGAGGGCGGCGGCTGGAGAGTGCCGACAGCGCTGACAGTCCAGGTACGCAGGGGCCCAGGTACGCAGCCCAGGTACGCAGGGGGTGACCATCCGAGGGCGGCGGCTGGAGAGTGCTGACAGCGCTGACAGCCCAGGTACGCAGGGGCCCAGGTACGCAGCCCAGGTACGCAGGGGGTGACCATCCGAGGGCGGCGGCTGGAGAGTGCCGACAGCGCTGACAGTCCAGGTACGCAGGGGGTAACCATCCGACGGCGGCGGCTGGAGAGTGCCGACAGCGCTGACAGCCCAGGTACGCAGGGGCTGACCATCCGAGGGCGGCGGCTGGAGAGTGCCGACAGCGCTGACAGTCCAGGTACGCAGGGGCCCAGGTACGCAGCCCAGGTACGCAGGGGGTGACCATCCGAGGGCGGCGGCTGGAGAGTGCCGACAGCGCTGACAGTCCAGGTACGCAGGGGGTGACCATCCGAGGGCGGCGGCTGGAGAGTGCCGACAGCGCTGACAGCCCAGGTACGCAGGGGTGACCATCCGACGGCGGCGGCTGGAGAGTGCCGACAGCGCTGACAGCCCAGGTACGCAGGGGGTGACCATCCGACGGCGGCGGCTGGAGAGTGCCGACAGCGCTGACAGCCCAGGTACGCAGGGGGTGACCATCCGAGGGCGGCGGCTGGAGAGTGCCGACAGCGCTGACAGTCCAGGTACGCAGGGGTAACCATCCGACGGCGGCGGCTGGAGAGTGCCGACAGCGCTGACAGTCCAGGTACGCAGGGGGTGACCATCCGACGGCGGCGGCTGGAGAGTGCCGACAGCGCTGACAGTCCAGGTACGCAGGGGCCCAGGTACGCAGCCCAGGTACGCAGGGGGTGACCATCCGAGGGCGGCGGCTGGAGAGTGCCGACAGCGCTGACAGTCCAGGTACGCAGGGGGTGACCATCCGAGGGCGGCGTCTGGAGAGTGCCGACAGCGCTGACAGTCCAGGTACGCAGGGGGTGACCATCCGACGGCGGCGGCTGGAGAGTGCCGACAGCGCTGACAGTCCAGGTACGCAGGGGGTGACCATCCGACGGCGGCGGCTGGAGAGTGCCGACAGCGCTGACAGTCCAGGTACGCAGGGGGTGACCATCCGAGGGCGGCGTCTGGAGAGTGCCGACAGCGCTGACAGTCCAGGTACGCAGGGGGTGACCATCCGACGGCGGCGGCTGGAGAGTGCCGACAGCGCTGACAGTCCAGGTACGCAGGGGGTGACCATCCGAGGGCGGCGGCTGGAGAGTGCCGACAGCGCTGACAGCCCAGGTACGCAGGGGGTAACCATCCGACGGCGGCGTCTGGAGAGTGCCGACAGCGCTGACAGTCCAGGTACGCAGGGGGTGACCATCCGACGGCGGCGGCTGGAGAGTGCCGACAGCGCTGACAGTCCAGGTACGCAGGGGGTGACCATCCGAGGGCGGCGTCTGGAGAGTGCCGACAGCGCTGACAGTCCAGGTACGCAGGGGGTGACCATCCGACGGCGGCGGCTGGAGAGTGCCGACAGCGCTGACAGTCCAGGTACGCAGGGGGTGACCATCCGAGGGCGGCGGCTGGAGAGTGCCGACAGCGCTGACAGCCCAGGTACGCAGGGGGTAACCATCCGACGGCGGCGGCTGGAGAGTGCCGACAGCGCTGACAGTCCAGGTACGCAGGGGCTGACCATCCGACGGCGGCGGCTGGAGAGTGCCGACAGCGCTGACAGTCCAGGTACGCAGGGGCTGACCATCCGAGGGCGGCGGCTGGAGAGTGCCGACAGCGCTGACAGTCCAGGTACGCAGGGGGTGACCATCCGAGGGCGGCGGCTGGAGAGTGCCGACAGCGCTGACAGCCCAGGTACGCAGGGGGTGACCATCCGAGGGCGGCGGCTGGAGAGTGCCGACAGCGCTGACAGCCCAGGTACGCAGGGGTGAGAGTGTAGCCCAGGTACGCAGCCCAGGTACGCAGGGGTGAGAGTGTAGTCCCGGGTACGCAGCCCAGGTACGCAGGGGTGAGAGTGTAGTCCCGGGTTCATTGCAATGATCCACTGGGGTGGCTTATTCTATCCGTATCCAAAACTCAATGAAATTGATGTGAATAATTATGCGTAAGAAAATTGCCATAAACACTGGCAAGTCGAAAAGAAAATGGTGAATGACTGTGATAGTTACGTGTTGTGAAAGGTGCCGTCCAAGGTGGCGTCCGAAGTGCGCATAATTAATTACGTTCGCAGCTACTTCGGTTAAGTATTCGTCTATTTTGATATCATACAAAACACTTCACCGCAGTATTTAAATATTTTAATTTGGGTTAAAACATCACGATACCGTAAACAGTATGCGGCAGGCAGGAAATCGATATTAGTTAGTGCGTTATCGGACTGATAAATACCCATTTATCATTGAACGAGCATTTCTCTCCGCCGCAGACGGCGGCTTCGATGAAGAAGATGACGAGGAAGAGCCAGAAGAAGTCCTGCAGGCCTGGGACGACTTACGCTATATTCAAGAGGAGGAGCAAAGGCAAGCCTCACTAACCTCGATGAGTTGATTATGTAGCCACGTACATTCGTGTCACGAGTTTTTCCTTTTGTGAATAGAATGATTTGTTGAAGTTGGTGCCGATTCGTTTTTTTAAGAGAGCATCACACATGTTTTCTCATGAGTTCTTACAGCAATCCAGTTATTTATGTTGTACCAATGCTATTGTAGAGCGGATGAATGAGAACCAGGGAAATGGTGTTCAAAAATCAAAATGACAATACCTTTCAGATACCAGGAAATGCGGAAGAATGCTGAGGCGGACCTTGTAGGTCTCAGGGAGAAGGCCAGTAAAAGTGAGGAGGTAAGCAGACATCTTTTAACACCTCTTATCAGTAGCTTGGTTTGCCAGAGTTAGTTGTTCGCACGCATTTCCATTGCATCTATTTGCATTTACGTGGTAATAGGTATACTGTGTACTGCGTAGCTCTTCTTGGAATAATGTTGTTTATAAAAAATGAACAATATTGACGATCGTTGTTCCTAAATAAGGAGTATGTGGAAGAGACACATATTGTCAGTTGACAAGCCACGTACGGTTGACAAATGTAATTCAAATATCCTAAGTTAAAAAGCTGATTGAGGGCAAGCTCGGCCACGTCGCGGCTATGCTAGTGACCTGTATAACGTTATTTGATACGGCTAAATGACAAGCTGCACCGCTTGAGTAACGGCTTAGCGGACTGAGTCAGCGTGTGTATAACGTGATTTGGAACCCATACACTGATCTAACGTTTTACAACTAACTGGGGTACGAAACGTAGCATTATACATAATCAATGAACATGGCGTGCCATACGCGGAACTAGCGCCGCGCGACGGAGCGCCCATCCGGGCCTGCTGCCATTCGGTTTTCGGTATAAAACTGCACATTTCGAAGTCTTACCATACCAATTAAATTTGAGCCCTCCACTTTTGATACCGTGGTCGCTTTGCCAGGCTGATTGCATGCAATGCTTCGCTCAAGGTTACTATAACGCTTCGCTTACAACTGAACGTAGATCTTAGCTGGTTCTTATATTAGCGTAAGCAATGGTTTTGTCAATTGAGGACGAATAACACTCTCGAACGCGATGAGTAAGGAACATCTCATCAAATTGAACATCATTTACCTAAGTTGAAAACCAAATAGTTAATACTAGTGCTAACTCGTCCGCTCCGCTGGACGATTACAGGTCAAGTGGTGGTGCAAGCCAGTGATAGGCAATTAGAGATTGGTAACCCGTACTACCCGTGGCACACCTGTCGTACCTATAATACGTTTTTGTACCCGTCATACACCCGAGGTATCCGTCAAAAACCTACGGTGCCCGACATACAACTGAGGTACCTGTTGTGCCCTTGTGGAACACGTGATACACCCGTTATAGCCGGTACTAACCCATTATACCTGTGGTACACCCATGGCACCCGTTATAAACCCATTAAATCCGTGAAAACTCCACCCGGGCTTAGCATATATTTTTGTTTAATCTCTGGAACCGCAGATCTTTATAAAATAAAGGGATCACTGTTGGCACGAACGTGACACGTCACCCACTCATACACCCTTCCACTCGTCATACATGACATTGAACTAATTACCTGGTATCTCCTGGATGGTGGTACCTACACCAAAAGAAGAGCACGTGCACCCCCCTCGGTAGCTCGGAAGCGTATTAACCCGCGACTTACTGGGGGGAGGGCTATTTTTTGCCCCCCCCCCTCCCGTTATTTTGCAATAACTCCTAAACAAACACCGTATCGTCACCAAACTTGCAGTACTTTCTTTCACATCAATTCTACATATATTTGCAAAAGTAAAAATGTGAGGTTATGATAGGTCAACCGGGAATGACGTCAGGAACTTAAAGGGAAACGTGAACCTTTAACATTCGTTTTAACTGAGATAGCCAGATTGTCGGTAATACTGATAAATCTCCAAATCTGAATTTTTGCCTTCCAAAATGACTTAGTTGCTGAGTTTCAACGCAAAAACCGTTGGAGCTATTGGAGCTTTTTTAAAGGGCAGATCTTGTGACGCTTCGCATACGTCATCACTACTCCACTGTGATATCTACCGTACTTCGTTTTCGCTATTTGAACCGACCGCCACCGAAACGTGTCAACTTTGTCAATTTGGAAAATCGATTTCTAATTCAAAATTACCCATAGATGCTTCGTGAAAATACAATTTGTTTTTTATGGGTGGCTGGTCGGTGTTCATGCAATATATCGATACAATTTTAGAAAGTTCGTTTTTTGTTTACGTTGAATTGACCCTTAGCTCAAAATATTATTGGCTATAACTTCGTCAAGTTTCATCGGATTTATAATTGAAAATAATACCGACACTCGTCTTGAAAAGGCACGCCTTTTGATGGGTAGCTCGTACATGTAGCTGCAATATTAACTGCACATACACACATTTATTTACATTCACCACACACACGGATGAACACACATATAAACACATTTGTGGGTAGGTATATGACATTTATTTATTCACAGGAACATTATGGGTACGTGTTCACGCAACGCCACTCCAACTCTACTGGTACAAGGTCATAGTGTACACATTCTCACATTTTTAATCGCGACCAATAAATATACTCGCGAGTCGCGACCCAGCGAACGTGGTTGTTAGTGTTTCTTACATATTCTGATTCAAGGATCGATTTTTGCCGGTATGACGTCACAACTCGTTTTGGTGACGCAAGCTGTTTGTGACGTCACATGTATTAATATCAATATTTGTCCAATTATGACAAATTGTTGTTTTTTTTCTTCTCGCAAAAACGAATGCCAGAACCGTAATCAGGACACTCTTATCCACCATTCCACGTACTTTTCCCCAGGTGTACTATTCCCTTTAACGCAATTCTGGACCTGAATAATCGTGACATCTCCCTAGACGCATTATGCATGCTACGATAACAGTGCAATGATGCATATTTAAGCATACAAATATGAGTGCGATAGTTGGGTGATGCATGTGTCATACAAGGATAGCATCATCATATACACACGTAATGATGTTGACCTCTTTTACACACGGTGAAACGTATCATGTATATATTTTTCAAAGCGAGTGTTCTGCTACAGGCGCTTCCTGAGAAGACGTCAACGACGAGCAGAAGGAGCTGCTGGAGCTCCTGCTGAAGACACATGAACTGGAAATAGAGAACGTGAGCTGCTGCATGCCACTATCCTTGGTTGGAAATCGAGAACGTGAGCTGCTGCATGCCACTATCCTTGGTTGGAAATCGAGAACGTGAGCTGCCGCATGCCACTATCCTAGGTTGGAAATCGAGAACGTGAGCTGCCGCATGCCACTATCCTAGGTATCATGTTTCTTAGTGCAGTCAGGCGGCCAACTTAAATCTCGTTCAACAGAACTTCAGATGCATGCTTGCATGCCTACTTGTGAGCTGTTCATGCGGCTCTGGTATGGTATGTAAATGGTATGCATGTGTCAATCGGATGAATGCATGTATGTATGTATGTATGTATGTATGTATGTATGTATGTATGTATGTATGTATGTATGTATGTATGTATGTATGTATGTATGTATGTATGTATGTATGTATGTATGTATGTATGTATGTATGTATGTATGTATGTATGTATGTATGTATGTATGTATGTATGTATGTATGTATGTATGTATGTATGTATGTATGTATGTATGTATGTATGTATGTGTGTTATGTATGTATGTATGTATGTATGTATGAATGTATGTATTTATGTATGTATGTATGTATGTATGTATGTATGTATGTATGTATGTATGTATGTATGTATGTATGTATGTATGTATGTATGTATGTATGTATGTATGTATGTATGTATGTATGTATGTATGTATGTATGTATGTATGTATGTATGTATGTATGTATGTATGTATGTATGTATGTATGTATGTATGTATGTATGTATGTATGCATGTATGTATGTATGTATGTATGTATGAATGTATGTATGTATGAATGTATGTATGAATGTATGCATGTATGAATGTATGTATGAATGTATGTATGAATGTATGGGTGTGCTTGAATGACTGCATGTGTGTTTGCTTATCGTGTATGTGTGAACGAGGATGAGTGCCCCTTAATACTCGTATATTGTCTAAGTCGTGTACTCCTCTCGGACGTTACTAGCATAGCTATCAGTCTGAGAGGGTTACAAGGCAATACTTGCTAACATACTGGTGGTGGGTTGCCCCCCAAAAAACAGTAGGAGTGGTGTGACCCAACGTGCTTGCAGTCTCAATAATTACTTGATAAAAAGGTACTTAAAGTAAATGGGTCACATGGGAAAAGATGGGCACTCATGCCTACCTATAACGAGCAGGGGAACAAATCCAAAACAAAACCAAACAGTAGTTTTGTTTTCGCTTGACGTTCAAGTTGCTGGTTTTTAAGCTCTGAAATACATAGATACTATAATACCGTAACCTATGTCAATACATCAGCTAAACTATTGCAAACACATAGACAGAGCGATAGACAACTTGGACGGATAGCATAATACCACACACGCCAATGTCACCACGACTAGGTACCACTCAAGCCTGAATGCCGACAAGTACATACGACTGCTGACTGCTGAGTCTGCCTGGCTAGCGCCGAACAAATAATGACAGAACTTCGTTTATCCAGTTCAGTTCGACCCTGGGTTTCGTCAGAATTCAATGGCCATGAATTCAATGGCAAAGTTCACTTCTCACTTCTCAAGGGCAGATCCAGGATATTTTAGGAGGGGTGGCCGCAGGCCAATTTAGGGGCGCCTTCCAAAAACCCAGGGGCGCCATGATAGCAGTGTTCGTTAAGCTGCAGCTGGAGCTTCGTTAAGCTGCAGCTTGAGACATTAAAACAAGCAGCACATATGCAATTTAGTACGTTCTTTCGCTGTATGTGAATCCTTAATCCATCGCCAGGCGCCTGGCGGCGCCCGGCGACGGACAGCCCGTGGGGCGCCCTTCTGGCGGGGGTGGCCGCGACCGCTGTGGCCACCCCTGGATCCGCCCCTGCAGAAGTCCCTCCATTGTCGTTACCGCTGCAAGACCCAGCGACCTTCTGACATTGTTTGCACCACCGCTGCCGCCGGGCCCAGCCAAATGCGCCTCAGGCAGTATTGACCCGACCTCAATCCACCCACACCTGTGTATTGGCGGCCGGCTGGGCGGCCCGAACAGACACACAGCGGCGCGGGCCCGGCCGACCGCGACTGCCTCAGCATTAGCACTGTCATGGCGACCTGTAGCACGCAAGACACACAGACGCAGACACACATACACACAGGGGCTCCGCCGCCGCGGATACAGATACAGATACAGATACAGTGTATTCATCAAGGATCCACAACCATGGTGGCTTTTCACCTGACACGTGAAACAAGATAACATTGGGCATGAGGACATGGGCCTCACTCTAACGAAACACGAAGAGCGCACGACGTATACACACATTCTTTTCAGTGGCGTCTCGACAAGATTGCGCGCTTCAACTCTCCGCGGAACGATGGCACATGTGAATCAATATTGGTACGGTTCAGCATAGCGACCCCACCCTTCTGATACACAATCGGCGCCTCCCTGTTTCAGTTCGGGCTCGTGGCTGAGTAACACGGCCAGCATTTCGGGTATTGTAGTCATGTAGGGGATGAGCCATGAGGGACATGTGCAGTCCAGCCAGGGACGGCGCCACAGGGGGGGGGGGGGGGGCAGGAGGGCAGCTGCCCCTCCAACCGACAGCTGGGCCCTTTTCGGCCAGGCTGGCGGGCGGACGAGCTGAATGTTCTCTCAGACTGGCTCGGGGCGCGATGAAGCAGC
>JAXIVJ010012447.1:0-25000 GCA_036785665.1 Chirona hameri
ACCCACACTGAAGTATCTCAAGCGCAGCATACCCACCTGGAAGTATCTCAAGCGCAGCATACCCACCTGGAAGTATCCTCAAGCGCAGCATACCCACCTGGAAGTATCTCAAGCGCAGCATACCCACCTGGAAGTATCTCAAGCGCAGCATACCACCTGGAAGTATCTCAAGCGGAGCATACCCACCTGGAAGTATCTCAAGCGAGCATACCCACCTGGAAGTATCTCAGCGCAGCATACCCACCTGGAAGTATCTCAAGCGGAGCATACCCACCTGGAAGTATCTCAAGCGCAGCATACCCACCTGGAAGTATCTCAAGCGGAGCATACCCACCTGGAAGTATCTCAAGCGGAGCATACCCACCTGGAAGTATCTCAAGCGCAGCATACCCACCTGGAAGTATCTCAAGCGAGCATACCCACCTGGAAGTATCTCTAAGCGCAGCATACCCACCTGGAAGGTATCTCAAGCGCAGCATACCCACCTGAAGTATCTCAAGCGCAGCATACCCACCTGGAAGTATCTCAAGCGCAGCATACCCACCTGGAAGTATCTCAAGCGCAGCATACCCACTGGAAGTATCTCAGCGCAGCATACCCACCTTGAAGTATCTCAGCGAGCATACCCACCTGGAAGTATCTCAAGCGCGAGCATACCCACCTGGAAGTATCTCAAGCGCAGCATACCCACCTGGAAGTATCTCAAGCGGGAACATACCCACCTGGAAGTATCTCAAGCGCAGCATACCCACCTGGAAGTATCTCAAGCGGAGCATACCCACCTGGAAGTATCTCAAGCGGAGCATACCCACCTGGAAGTATCTCAAGCGCAGCATACCCACCTGGAAGTATCTCAAGCGAAGCATACCCACCTGGAAGTATCTCAAGCGCAGCATACCCACCTGGAAGTATCTCAAGCGGAGCATACCCACCTGGAAGTATCTCAAGCGCAGCATACCCACCTGGAAGTATCTCAAGCGCAGCATACCCACCTGGAAGTACATTTGTATCGCGTCGAAGGCCTGCATGTCGAGACGTTTGATGTCTTCATCGTCCATACAGATGGCGGCCATTCCGATGACGTCCGCCTCGGACACCGTTAAGCTACCGCTCGACTTCTGTGGGTCAGGTCAGCACAGGTCAGTCAGTCAGTCAGGACTCAGGCCAGGGCAGTGCGTGGTGGGGCGACCTTGTCACTTATTATTTTGTTGCTGTTGTAAGTAGTATAATGATGACTAGGGACGATGATAATTCATCCATAGAAACTACTTGACGGCATATATATAAATATATATGATTATAAACTGATATGCTTATGAACTGTGCCTACAAAACCGGGCACTAAACTTCTCTGTTCTCAGTTTGGATTTAATAATACTTTTTAAGTGCCCTGTATGATATGGTTGACTTGTATCAGTATTCAAATATCCGTGCAATGGAATTGGATAAATTGGATGGAACGAATTAGATCCGGACCCAAGCTGGATTGTGTATAGCCTCATATTGTATCAGATCGATCTGGATTGGTCGTTTTCATAGCATGCACTGCACCGTGACAGTTGGGCTTGTATTGTATTGTATTGTATTGTATTGACGTCAACGCAACCAGGGCTTGTAGAAACTACTCACCATGGCTTTGAGTGCTCGCGCACGAGTCCGTGGCAGTTTCGTTTGTCCATCATCTTCAGCTGCATCGGCTTCACCTGGCTCAAGCTGGACAGGATGCCCGCCTTCTGGTCAGCAGTGGCCTTTTCTCTCACCGTCTCATACCTGACAACATAACAACACAAACGTTGGTGACAAGCATGGGCCACCACTGGGGACAGGGAGATGCGGCGTCCCCCCAACATTTTCGGATTTAACATTACGCCCTATGGGCGTTGCATGGAAATAATCGACTTCAAAGTGCCTCCGTCCCCCCCCCCCCCTCCTACTTTCGGAAGGTGGTTACGCCCATCGTGACAAATGTAAGAACTGGTAGCGAGAGGACTGAGGCGTAGCGCTGTGCCACGGTGTCATATATCATAACTATACTCTAAATAAACGCACGATGATGCCAATGGATACTAAATGACCCAAGGTCGCACTTGTGCAACATACCAGAAACATCGACGATAGGTATTTGCCGAATAAATATAGAACCTAATGCGAATACTTGTCAAGTACAATCGTCATTAGAACGACTTGAGAAAGACCAGTTCCGTTCCTCGGCATATTTCGCAGTCCCCTTTCCGAAACATCATCATCTCCAACCATCTTCGAACAATGGCACGGATAAAATCGCTAACGTGATAATCCTTCGAAACCAGTCATCCCATAACCACACTCGCCACCCAACGTGAGTGAGTTGAGTTGAGTGAAGTTGGTTCTGCACTAACCACATCCTTCCAACGACGCAGGGCGGAAGCGCCCCAGCTCGGATCCGGTCATGGTACCCAGGATGGAGGCGTCATCTTCGTCATCCTTGAACAGCAGCTGGTGGCGTTCGCCAGAACTTTCTTCATCGTGATGCACTGGGGAGGCGTGGCGGTGGTTAGGCACTGAAGAACAACGCAGCCAGGTGCTACGACCTCATCGAGGGCACGGCTGTTTACTTCGCCCTTTGGACGTTATGCTCCCGTTCCCTTCGGACGTTGATAAGTTGGTGTCCCAAACATTGCGGATCCAGAACGGTTGGGGTGGGGGGCGGGTGGGGTGGGTGGGGACACGTTTTTTTAGGGGGGGGGGGGGCAAATTCCAAAAAGTATCACATATTTCCGAAAACTCATCGGATTTCGCTTGCTTATGCATTGATAGCCGATTTAAAAAACTTTCCTTAGCAAAAGTTGCTTATATTTTCTACTATATCAGGAAATGTGTCATTTTTTCGCCGATTTCAGGCAGTTTGGCAAGGGCCATGGTCGCTTTGCCCCCCCCCCGGGTCCGCTAGTGGTCCCAAAGCTCCCTAATAAAACACAACTGGTGATGGAAGACAACTGCAGCTAATTCATTCATCAGATCCGTAGATACGTGATCCCTGCTCAATGCTCATGCCAAAATATTGTATACGAATAAAACGAAAGAACAGATCAACTTAAGGAGGGTTACAAACATATTCCAAACAACCTGACTTGGTATTTCCGCAATTAATTTTGAAGCAAACTTCATTTGAACAGTTCGGAGCGAGGAAAAATGAATGCATTTTCATTGAACGGATACCAATATCGAAGGGACTCTGCTTGAACAGCATGAATCATTTTCATATCATGGAAATGTTATCAGCAAAGTGCAACTGAGATTCTCACCAATTTGGGCGACATGCCGCCACTGCCGCTGGCGTTCTCCTCCTTGTCCTCTTCTTCCCGCAGCTTCTCCAGCACCTCCTGGATGTCATCAGTGGAGATTCTACGGAGACAGAGGAGCGGCAGTCAGGTCAGGAAGGTCTGAAGAGAACTCTTCAAACACAACTTGTCACCAAACGCTAAAGGAAATAGTTCACCTTCGGATTTTTTTTCTTCAGAACACGATTTTATTATATTTTTAATACAGTTTCTTTTTTCCTTCTCAAAAATGGTCCTACATCGCGCCAATTCAGGACAGAAAGTCGTAAATTATTAATGTATGGCGTGCGTTATTGGTCTGCGCATGCTCCATGGCAGTGCTGGCACTTTCAGACGGTACGGTATATCATATATGCGCCGCATTCCTTCGACAAAAAGTCAAATATCTTCGGCTGGAGAGTCTTTTCAGCCAAGAAAAGTTGCAGATAAGGATTTCTCAACACGGGCTACAACACTGCTATTTCAGTTCAAAACCCCATGTTGAAAGTGAACTATTTCCTTTAAACTACTTCGGGTCGTACAGTAGAGGTCTTACAAAATGGGCATCTCATTTAGGATATTCCATGTTAAAGGAAATAGTTCACCTTCAACATGGGTTTTGAACTGAAATAGCAGTTTTGTAGCCCGTGTTGAGAAATCCTTATCTGGAACTTTTCTTGGCTGAAAAGACTCTCCAGCCGAAGATATTTGACTTTTTGGCGAAGGAATACGGCGCATATATGATGTACCGTACCGTCTGAAAGTGCCAGCACTGCCATGGAGCATGTGCAGACCAATACGCACACCATAAAATCAATAATTTACAACCTTCTGTCCTGAATTGGCGCGATGTAGGACCATTTTTAAAAAGAAAAAAGAAACTGTATTAAGAAATATAATAAATCGTGTTCTGAAAAACATTCCGAAGGTGAACTATTTCCTTTAAGCGTCCCCATATACGTTTGGATCGACACGGAACATATTTTTGCAAAATGTATCATATTACACTTTAGGGACACTAACACGGCACTTACCTGATAGCCTGAACGTATGTCTTTGCGACTTTCTTCCACCACATGTCATGAAGCGTCTCCTTCAGACTGGATATTGATTCGACTTTAATCGAATCGATTGAATCGTTCAATCAAAATGCATTGAATACGAAAATAATTGATTCACCACCAGATCTTCTGATTCATGAATCGTGATTGAATCAAAACCACGCATCAAATCAAGGCTGATTTAATCAAAGGATTTAACGATTCTTAATGAGTGAAGTACACTGGTAAATTGTGCAAATACATGCAGTCCCAGTGGCTACATTCCATTTATACTGAAATAGTATTGCTGTAAACAATGTTTTTATGATCGTATATATGTACGTTTCCATTTCTAATTATTTGACATAAATTCACCACATATATTTAAATGTTGAATCAACGTGAATCGATTAAAATCTTTGTTTTGATTCTTTGAGTCGGAAAGAATCAATTACTAAAAAATATCCGTGAATCGAACAGTGACTGAATCATTGAGATTCACAAAATGAATCATGCTTGAATCGTTCCAAAAAATTCGATTCAATAACCAGTCTGGTCTTCTCCACGTCTGTCCATTTGGAACACCAGTGGCGGTATTTGAACCCTGCAGCCCACGTGAGTCAGCTCACCTCTCAGCCACCATTTTGGCGTCCAAGAACGGCAAGCCTGGCTGGAACATGTCCATCAGCGTTGCTGCGGTGATGGCGGCAGGTAGGGCGGTCTCGGGGTCGGCCGCACTGAGCATGCGCAGCGGCGAGTCGGGAGCGGCCGCCATCGCCGCTGTTAGTGGAAAAAAATAAAAAAGAAGAAAAAAACAGATCAGTCTTGGGGGCCGGGTGGCTCAGTTGGTAGAGTGTCTGACTCGGAATCCAAGGGTTCCGGGTTCGAGTCTGGCTACTGGCGTAAGTCATTCGGTTCCCCGCCCCGGAGGGGAGTGGTTCTCCTCCCACCCGCGGCGGCATATAGCTATAGGCTGGACTACGGGGTGGGCGAGAATCACTCCCCTCCCCACCACCCCCCACCCAAAAAAAGAGAAAAAAGAAGAAAAAAGATCAGTCTTAGACTACTAGTTGTGGGCAGACTTGAAGACAAAATATGTGTTTGCCATACTACAGCGACAGGTAGTATATTTAGGTAATTCAATCCGACATAACATGTTGCAACAGGTAGCTTAATTTTCCGAAAACAAGAACCTGTTATTTTATCTAGTCTTTTCACGAGATTCGGGGGAACATCACACCAATGATCAATGGCAGTCCGTTCTAGGATCGAATATCAGCAGTGGGCAACCTGGGCTGTACCGTGCCAAGTCAGAGAGCTGGGCACTCACCCATCTTCTTCTTTGCAGGCGTCAGTGCCTTCAGATCGACAACGGCCGCCATTTCGGTATACTCCGGTCCAGCCAGCGTTGACTATCTGAGCGGGGTATCCTGAACGCCAGGCCACAGGTCACAGGTCACAGGTGGGTCACAGGTCACAGGTGGGTCAAAGGTAACAGTTTTCAGGTCACAGATCTCTGGCACAAGATATAGCGTGCGGATCAGACATATACGGCCGAAGCCACAGTTCATAGGTCTTTAGGCTGAAACACAGTCTTTACGCAGCTGTGTGAAGTGGATGCGGGTGCCTTTCAAATACATGGGTCAATTTCATCAGTAATTTTTTCTTCCCGCATCGTTGGCATCGTGCAGTTGTTGCAACCTCCGTTCAATGTATTTGAATAGGCACCCGCATTTACTTCGCGCAGCTGCGCGAGGACTGTGTTTCAGCATTTAGAGATAAATTAGATACAACGCACAAAGAAAAAGTTTAGAAGCTCATCGTGGTGGTAGTCATCATAACTTGTCTGATAACTGCTAAATTGGGTGCTTCAGATCATTCCTAGAAGTGCCTGTTCAGTACCAGATAATTGCAGCTACGGAAATAATCCTTGCGAGGGTATTACTATCTATCTTATCTACAGCGTTCCACTGCTTCCCAAATAGCCAAAGTCTTCCCGCAGCAAGAATGATAGTTGATGATGCCAGAAATGTTTTATATGCTTTACTTACCTTGAAGACAAACATAGCTCGCTGTGCCTTGTCCAGCTTGGCGCCTCCCGAAGCGATCTTGATCCTCAGATTGCTCCTGGAACAATGTGTTTGCCGTTAAACAGTCAACAGAATGACGGCGAACGAACTTAGCGGCGCTAAGCTGGTGGACGGCACTGGGAGTCGCCTGGCAGCGGCGGAGACTCCACGGGAAGGGGAGGGGCGGCGGGCCGCCTCAGGGCCGGGTAGGGAGGGGGACGGGAGAGGGCGGGAGAAGCAGAGGGAGGTGGAGGAGGGAGAGCACGAACGGCGGGACGCCGGCTTAAATCCAATAAACTCATGTATAGAGTACACATATCAAATCTGGATATCCGATTAACGCTAAAAACAGGTAGCCAATTAGGGACACAACGAAATAGGGAACGCCAGAAAGTGAATTAGATGCCACCATATGCTAATAGTCCATAGTTATTATGATAATAGTTCAAAGTTATTTTTGTATCACTATCAGTAACATGTAAACCCTGGAATAGGCGGTAATCAATACAACATATCATCAAAGCATATACACAAATTGCTATTATTTTAAGAAGAAAAAAACGATTGATCGACACTTCTTCAACAATGACGTGCAGAGCAATCCCTCGCCAGTCGGCCATTTTGTTTCCCGCCGCCTCTCACAAGTCGGCGGCTGTTTGGTCGTGATGTCGCTGGGCGCGGCGGCCGACATGAGCGATGCCGGCAGTTTGGCCAAGTCCAGTCCGCCGCCAGACTTCTTATAGTCTGCCGAATTCGAAGCAGTCTGCGCCATCGCCCGCATCTGCAATGGAGACCAGAGCAGGTCAGCTGCTCACCAGCGATGTCAACCTCTATCAGGAGGGGCAATCAACGGACGGAATAACACCGGAGTCTCGCGTGACGGATCGCCTCGGAAAGCTGTTCCGTCAAAATCTTAAATGATGGCTTGAAGATGATATATTTTTTCATGTTTAAACTTTTAAACTTTAACTGGATATGCACTGGTGTGTAATGTTCGAAACTTGGTTGAACAGTCATCTTCCTAGTCGTTCACCATTGCTGAGTATTTTCAGATCACAGCCTGGTTTAAGGAAATAGTTCACCTTGGAATTTTTTCCCAAACACGATTTGATTATATTTTCTAATACAATTACTTTTTATATTGTCAAAAATGGCCTTACATCGCGCCGATTCAGGACAAAAAGGCCGTAAATTATTATTGTTTATCAAAAACTATATGCATACTCTCGGAGTCAGAGTCCTGACGTGACGCGAATGAAAACAAAAATGGTTCAGCCAATCAGATTCGAAAGTAGTCGCGTAAGGATAGACTCGCATTAGAGATGTGCCAACCGCGGTCGGCGGTTCGCTGCAGCTGCAAGCTGATTAACTGATGGTATAGCCTCTGCCCGGGCTAGATCCAGCACCACATTCTTTCGCCAGCACCGCATTCCTTCGCCAAAAAATCAAATATATTCGGCTGGAGTCTTTTCAGTAAAAAAAACTTGCAGATAGGGGTTCTCCAACACGGGCTACAAAACTGCTATCTCAGTTTAAAACTAATGTTGAAGGAGAACTATTTCCTTTAACCCGCGCCCCGGTGGGCCTCTGAGACAACTTCGCCCGGGTGGTGGTGGGAGGGGGGGGGGGGGGGGGGCAAAATGACCCTCTCTAACTTGAAAACTAAAAGGGCTAGGAAAACGCGGAAACAACATTCGAAAGAACTCAACAAGGATATTGGAAGTTAATTAGTTTTTTTTTGTTGCTCAGGTCAATACTGAGGTCACCAGAGGTCATCAAAGGTCAGATTTTCCAGTTTTAGGACTTCGCTTTGAACACCCCCAAATATCTCGGGAACTATGACAGCTAGGAAAAATCGAAACTCGGGAAAAATCCAATTTCACTCAGTTTCCTCAGATTTAGGTCAGGTCAATAGCTTAGGCTGAAGAGGTCACCAAATGTCACGAGGGCATTTTCCCCACAAGTTGTTCGTGAATAACTTTGTATCGGTTAATCATAGATCAATAATATTAACACCATCGGGTTTGTATTGCCAAGGTACTTCGAAACATATTAATGGTGATCTGTTTAGGTCAACTCAAAATTTGACCTCAGTTCAAGTTGGTGACCCCGGTAGGTCATGTTCCATAAGGGGCGAATTAACTGGACGAGGAAAATACAGTAGTGCTATTCGCACATCTCTATTTTTATTCTATCAAAGTTATTGGCAAAAAAGTGCTGGTGACCTCAGATAACCTCAGCAGACCTTGCAGAGGTCACTGAGACAACAACTGCACCTGGGTCATCAAGAATGAGCTAAAATAACATGATTCTGAAAGAATTTGCCTGATCCAATGTATGTTCTCTGAATAGGAAGCATTTTTATATTTTCCCATTGACTTATAATGGGGAGGTCACGAAATTGACCTGGTCTTAGGCCACCGATGCAAAATCCGTGATATGCGAATTGTAGGTACTTATGACCTTATGAAATCTTGCGAGTGTCAAATCTCTCGGACAGAGACTGTGGCTTTGGCACGACCACAAACATTTTGTGAGGTAAGGTCACTTGACGTGATCTGGTGACCTGACCTGAGATGACCTGAGGTCAAAACTTTCACACAATGTGTGTAATTCATACGAAAATAGCTGTATCAAATTTGGCGGCACTGCGCGTCGCTGTTTTCTCGCTATGTGTGAAAACCTCAGGGGGGGGGGGGGGGGGTAAAAATGACCCCCCCACCAGGGCGAGAGTAAAGCTGATCTACAAACTGCCAGCAGTATGTATTCGCTCGTTCTTCAGCATTGCTTACCTGTCCCGGTGAGAAAAACATCTGCCATTATTACCTGTCCCGGTGTGAGTACGTCGCCAGTCAGCTTAGCGAAGGTGAGTTTCTTGTCGGTGATCCACATGTTGAGGTACTTCAGAGGCACACAGCCCAGAGATCCGTCACTCACTGACGTGAAGAACAGTGATGGGTCAGAAGTGTAGAAACAGTGACGGGTCAGAAGTGAAGAACAGTGACGGGTCAGAAGTGAGGAACAGTGGCGGGTCAGAAGTGAAGAACAGTGACGGGTCAGAAGTGAAGAACAGTGGCGGGTCAGAAGTGAAGAACAGTGACGGGTCAGAAGTGAAGAACAGTGACGGGTCAGAAGTGAAGAACAGTGACGGGTCAGAAGTGAAGAACAGTGACGGGTCAGAAGTGAAGAACAGTGACGGGTTAGAAGTGAAGAACAGTGACGGGTCAGAAGTGAAGAACAGTGACGGGTCAGAAGTGAAGAACAGTGACGGGTCAGCAGTGAAGAACAGTGACGGGTCAGAAGTGAAGAACAGTGACGGGTCAGAAGTGAAGAACAGTGACGGGTCAGAAGTGAAGAACAGTGACGGGTCAGAAGTGAAGAACAGTGACGGGTCAGAAGTGAAGAACAGTGACGGGTCAGAAGTGAAGAACAGTGACGGGTCAGTTGATTTTCAGCAAAGAAGCAATGTCAGATCAGGGACAGATCAGGGAAAGACCAGGGACAGATCAGGGAAAGACCAGTGACAGCGTAATGTCAGATCAGGGAGAGATCAGGTAAAGACCAGTGACAGCGCAATGTCAGATCAGGGACAGATCAGGGACAGATCAGGGAGAGCAATGCCAGTGCAAAGACAGCGGTAATCTTTCAAAGTGTTTTGCTTTTAAAAGCAAACAGAAAAAGCATGTGCAAACATTACGTAATCATTTAATAATTGAAGATTCATGAACAATAATACGAATTGGTAATATGGGAAACGTTTGCCCAAACATGTGGTAGCGGATGGTTGTTAAGTAAAGAGCACGGAACGAGCTGCAGGTTCAAAACTCTGTCTTCGTGTTAATGCCTGCTCACAGTGGCGTACACATACATTCACAAAGGACCAGGTCATTGCCTTGAGGGGCGCCACCCGATCGACAGGGGCGCCACCAACATTGGCGGACATTTTGCAGGGGGGGGGGGCTGCAAAATTAACTAACACGGAGTGGCGCCGTAGCGCCGTGGCGCCGTCATTGGCCAGAGGGGCGCCGTCACTGATCGGCGGGGCGCCAGCTTTGCATGGGCGCCTCGGGTCCAAAGGACCAGGTCATGACCTGCATGACCTGATACTCGGAACGCCACTGCGGCTGTTCACACTGGAAAGGTTGTCGGTCGCAAACAGTTCAGAACCATCGCAGAAACGAACCAACCGCCTGGCGGCGACAGTCCTGCCAGGGAGCCTACCTAGTGTATCGACTTGTCCAGAGGTGTAGGTGGCCAGGTTCATGCCCTCCTCCGTCCGCTTGAACACGTCACAGCGTTTCTGAAAGCAGGCGAATGCTCGTCAGACGTTCTGCAATTTGAAAACTGATTCAGTAAAATAGCAAAACGCTTAAGGATGTGTGAGCCTCATTGCGATTGGCTTGTCATCGCACCTTCGTGTCGGGATTTCCGATGTTCTTGACAGTAGCAGAGACAACACCATATGCACCGCCAATGCATTATGCTAACGCATTCCAGACAAAGCTTCAGTTCTTACCCCTCGCGCGGCGTTATTCTTCCCGAACGTGCCGCGAAGCATGACCTTGATGTCGCTCTTGCGGTCCTGCATAGTTGAATCCACGAGATTCACCAGGTCATCCGCCTGCACGAACATGGACAGCTTCCCCAGACGTCTGCCGGAACAGCGGACCCCCGACCGATTAGATCAGAAGTGGGGGCTGTGCACTGTGCAACGGCAGTCCACCGTACATTCCACGCACTGCAATGGTAGGCTGTACCGGCGCGCAGCGACTGCAATGGTAGGCTGTACCGGCGCGCAGCGACTGCAACGGTAGGCTGTACCGGCGCGCAGCGACTGCAACGGTAGGCTGTACCGGCGCTCAGCGACTGCAATGGTAGGCTCACGGGGAAGCAATCGCCGTGGACCCCTACCGGCCGGGCTGCCTGATGCCGGCCGCCCATCTTGCCGGTTACTAAAAAGGCGCCCGGGCACGTCGGCCGCCCGTGTTAACCTGCGAGTCACTGGGGGGTGGGGGGGGGTAGCCCCCCTTAAGAATATTGGGAATATCTCAACAACTAATGCAGATATCGACGCCAAACTTTCAGTGCCTCTCCGGGGATCATTTTTACACCTTTTTGTGCAGAAATAAAGTAATTTAGTCAGAAATTGTTCTAAATATAGTGAATTTAGTGACGTCACTAAACACGATTTTGACACAAAAAAACAGCTAAACTTTCCCAAGCCGTACAAGTGCTACATTTGAAGCAAAATGCAATCCAAAAACGCCTAAAGGTAGAAAATTGCAAGGGCTACAAACCAGCTATCTCGAAATTTCGAACATTTTGGTTTTTAACCCCACAAATTAAACAAAATGTTTTTTAAAAATACCCACAAAAACACATTTTTCAAAGATATTAAAAACGGGATATATGTCTGGTAACGACATATGGGCAACTACCATACCAAATTTCAAAACGATATCATCTTTTTGACTAACATGCATATAAAGTATGGGTAAATCATGGCGTCATATTTTGAAATTGCGTTTTTTGGCTTTTATTAACCAGATACAGACAAATAAATGCCAGCACTGCATTTGTTTGAGATAAAACTGATATAGAAACATGCTTTTTCATTTAGATTTATCAATTTCAAATTTTGACCTTCAGTGACCTGAACTTGACCTGAACTTGACCTGAACTTGACACTAACTTCACATAAATGAAGTCAGGGGGTAAAATGAATATCACTATCGAATTCTACGCGTAGAAGCATCCATAAAACATGTGCTGCATGACTTTCGTAGATATTTTGTTTGTAGTGACCTTTTGTGACCTGACTTTGACCTTGATCTTTTCCAACAATCTCATTTTAGCTCATGTGGGATATGTATCATACCTTCGACAGCACTTTGGGTGATCATAGGCGCAATCGAAGGCCATGGATGGCAAGTATTGTCCATAAACTCAAATACCTCGATTTTGAAGTTTGACTTGACCTTGACCTGACATGTGACCTTAATTTGAAATGTTTAAGTGTGCGTTAGGTTTATCAAATTGAGCGCTTTCGAATACCGCCTTGCGCATCCCGCTGAGATAATTGGTTCTGAAGATACCGGGGGGGGGGGGGGGGCTAAAAAAGCCCCCCCCCAGTGAGTCGTGTTACAGAATATACCCCAGTGAATGCCGGGTTAAAGGATGGGGAGGCGGGTACACCGGCTGACATTTTACAATATATTGAGCGAACTACTTCTGGTAGCGCAATATGACTACCACTAGAACGTTCCAAATTGAATGGAGAATGATTCTAGTTGTTCATTTCGTGTTCTAATTTTTCAACGAAAAAAAATATGAACACCTAGAATCATTCATTCACCATTCAATTTGGAACGTTGTAGTTCATATTGCGCAATCAGAAGTAGTTCGCTCAATATATTGTAAAATGGCAGCCGGTGCACCCGCCTCCCCATCCTTTAACACGGGCGGCCGCGCGCCCGGCGCCTTTTTGGTACCGGCAAGATAGTGGCCGGCATTAGGCCACCATTAGGCATTAGGATGCGGGCAGTACCAGCCTTCCGCCAATGCGCGTTCCATGTTATAGAGTTCAGTGGGTAGGGCTATTCCAGCCGCGCAGCGACTGCAATGGTAGGCTGTACCGGCGTGCAGCGACGCTCGGCGGTGCAGCCTAGAGCGCATCTCATGAAAGGTTCACTGTGGTAATGAATGGTATGACTATGAGTATGCACGTGCCTTAATCGTACAAAGGGCAGAGCAGGGAGAGTTGAAGAACACAATATCCCGTTTCCCCACAATCAATGTACGATAACACTTTACGGCAAGACATATTAATGCGATATCAATTTAAACCCCAAAGCGTCTGGTAAAAGGTTAAATAACTTTGTAAGTTTGACATCACGTATTTGAAAACTAGAAATAAAATAATACCGCTCGTCAGAAAGAACACGGTGATGGTGTTCGTCTTGTGCTAAATCAAGGTGTTACGTAGGAAGTGTTTACGTATGAGCGACACGTTTATTTGTTGTTGTTGTTTTTTTCTAACCCGGAGGCGAAGGACTTGACTTTTTCGGCGTAGGTGTGTCAGTCCTCTTCTTGAATTCCCTCATCAGCTTTTGCGTGCGCGAGGAGCCCACCCTGCGCTGGTCCGATTTTCTGGAAAAGGCCAATTGTTAAGTTAGTTTAAATCAACATATACGGGTGGTTTAGGGATGAGGGGAGACAGCGGAACAAGTAGGTATGCAAGCGTGGTATTCCCAAGTCGGGTCAACTCAGTAGCAGAAAACACAAGCTCCGAAAGCCCCAGTAGTCAGATTTGGCTTCGAAAATGTATGACCTGCATCCCATAAATATGCCGACGAGTTCACTAAATATGTGCAAATATGATAACGTGGTGATTTCCATAGTCTTTATTTCATTTACGAGGATAGGAAGCAAACATAAAGCATTCATGATGCGGGTTTGTTGTTTGTACTTGCCCTTATCATGACTGATTGATAATCATTAGAAAGTTCAAAAGGATGTGTTACAATCAATTACGTTGTAAGAAGTGTTTGGCTCTTCAAAAAGGTTATTACGCTGGTAGTAGTTTTTGCAACCATGACCGATACCACACCGATTTGTCACCAACACCACGCCAGCTCGCTATGACTGATTTTCTTAAGTAATGCTTGTGTAAGTGGCTCAAAAAAGACACCTCTATTGCCAGAATTGGACGTCTTTCAATTTTCTGCCGATAAGATGGGACAAAGTGGATATTCGAAAACATTTTAATAAAATCACGGAAATTGTTGCACTCAAAGTCAAAACTTTTTGTTTTGCGTTGCGTTGCTTATTGGCACACAAGTGTGGGTAAAGGCGTTATTACCTTAAAGGCGCTACCTTTTTTACACATCTGTCACCACGGGCGATACGACACAATGATCTGTCACCACGGGCGATACGACACAACGCACTTCTGTTCCCACGGACGATACGACACAATGATCTGTCATCACGGGCGATACGACACAACACACATCTGTCACCACGGCCGATACGACACAATGCACATCTGTCATCACGGGCGATACGACACAACGCACATCTGTCACCACGGCCGATACCACTCAAGGCACATCTGTCATCACGGGCGATACGACACAACGCACTTCTGTCATCACGGGCGATACGACTCAATGCACATCTGTCACCACGGGCGATACGACACAATGCACATCTGTCACCACGGCCGATACGACACAACGCACTTCTGTCATCACGGCCGATACGACTCAAGGTACATCTGTCATCACGGCCGATACGACTCAAGGCGCATCTGTCATCACGGGCGATACGACACAATGCACATCTGTCACCACGGCCGATACGACACTACGCACATCTGTCACCACGGACGATACGACACAACACACATCTGTCACCACGGACGATACGACACAACGCACATCTGTCATCACGGCCGATACGACACAACGCACTTCTGTCATCACGGCCGATACGACTCAAGGCACATCTGTCATCACGGCCGATACGACTCAAGGCACATCTGTCATCACGGGCGATACGACTCAAGGCACATCTGTCATCACGGGCGATACGACTCAAGGCACATCTGTCATCACGGCCGATACGACTCAAGGCACATCTGTCATCACGGGCGATACGACTCAAGGCACATCTGTCATCACGGCCGATACGACTCAAGGCACATCTGTCATCACGGCCGATACGACTCAAGGCACATCTGTCATCACGGCCGATACGACTCAAGGCACATCTGTCATCACGAGCGATACGACACAACGCACTTCTGTCGCCACGGACGATACGACACAACGCACATCTGTCACCACGGGCGATACGACACAATGCACATCTGTCACCACGGCCGATACGACACAATGCACATCTGTCATCACGGGCGATACGACACAACGCACATCTGTCACCACGGCCGATACGACACAACGCACTTCTGTCGCCACGGACGATACGACACAACGCACATCTGTCACCACGGCCGATACGACTCAAGGTACATCTGTCATCACGGGCGATACGACACAACGCACTTCTGTCATCACGGCCGATACGACTCAAGGCACATCTGTCATCACGGCCGATACGACTCAAGGCACATCTGTCATCACGGGCGATACGACACAACGCACTTCTGTCGCCACGGACGATACGACACAACGCACATCTGTCACCACGGACGATACGACACAATGCACATCTGTCACCCCGGACGATACGACACTACGCACATCTGTCACCACGGACGATACGACACAATGATCTGTCACCACGGACGATACGACTCCAGGCACTTCTGTTCCCACGGACGATACGACACAAGGCACATCTGTCATCACGGACGATACGACACAAGGCACTTCTGTCACCACGGACGATACGACACAAGGCACATCTGTCACCACGGGCGATACGACACAACGAACTTCTGTCACCACGGCCGATACGACACTACGCACATCTGTCACCACGGACGATACGACACTACGCACATCTGTCACCACGGACGATACGACACAATTATCTGTCACCACGGACGATACGACTCCAGGCACTTCTGTTCCAACGGACGATACGACACAATGCACATCTGTCATCACGGACGATACGACACAAGGCACTTCTGTCACCACGGACGATACGACACAACGCACATCTGTCACCACGGGCGATACGACACAACGAACTTCTGTCACCACGGCCGATACGATACAACACACATCTGTCACCACGGACGATACGACACAACACACATCTGTCACCACGGACGATACGACACAAGGCACATCTGTCGCCACGGGCGATACGACACAATGCACATCTGTCGCCACGGCCGATACGATACAAGGCACATCTGTCACCACGGACGATGCGACACAAGGCACATCTGTCAACACGGACGATAGGACACAAGGCACTTCTGAAAGGTCATGCGTTCGGAAAACACAGCCAACTATCTCAGTATCTCAGCAAGCACAGCGTCTCTTAGCCGGGTCTTGCTTCATACCAAGTGTCTTTCTATCGAAGTTCAGCTAGTCTGGCCATCGCTAATATCATCTATTGAAAAATATATGAGAAAATGAAACTTCGTCTCGTTACAAAAAGTATCACCCTTACGGGTAAGACATAAGACAATCTAAGACACAACAGACAAGTAATGTCTTCGAAAATACGCAAAACAATGTCAGCGAACACTGAACACAGCGTCTCTTAGCTGGGTCATACTTAATACCGGACTTATTTATATCCATCACAATGCAAATAATATAATTGCCGCTAATGCAATCTATTCAAAAATGTATTAAAAAAGTGAAGTATCATCCCTCACAAAACTCTCCAGCCAGCTCGCTGGCTGTTCTCTAACTACTAAGACGCTGACGCATATCATACACAGAAGGAAGACTGCAAACTAGTCTAAAAGCCTGGCGAGAGCTGGTTTGGCTTGGACAGCTGACAGGATACACAGTTTACCTGATCCGAAAGCTCGTCCCCCTGACATAGAACAGATAGGTCAGACACGCATCCTTTCTCTGGGTACTCGATAGCCGACAGTCAATGTGACCAGTACAATAAGTCCAAATTGTACTCCCCAAATTGTGCTTTAATTTGGGGAAGTGACAAACTCGCTGAGCCTCTGAGCTCATTCACAATAGCTTTAACAAATGCTAGTAGATGACAACATGCGCTAGAATACAAAATGCGTTTCATGGTTATATTTACAAGGTGTTATGTTTGTTCATTGTTTAATGACACCTGAAAGCTATTAGCATAATTAATTAGTTTCTACCTGAGTGTGTAAGCTTATGTTTAACACGCGCCCTGGAGGGGGGTGGGGCGAAATCCGCCCCTCTGGTTTTTCAAGGCTAGCGCAAAAACGGCGGCGCTTCGCGCCACAGTTTTTTGCACACCTGTTTAGCAATAAACTTCCCCCATTATGTAAAATTCTTGACCTCGGGTCATCTCAGGTCAGGTCACCAGACCAGGTCACGTGATGACCTCAACTACAAAACGTTTGCAGTAGTACCACAGCCACAGTTTTAAGCCAATCGGTTTCAATCTTGCAGGATTTAATAAGGTCATAGATACCAACAATTTTATGTCTCGGATTTCTAATATCCGTGACCTAAGGTCAGGTGAATTTCGTCACAGCCAATACTGTTTTGTCAATAACTATCGACATAATGATGATAGAGAAAATAAAATGGCACCAATGTGTTTGTCTCGTCGAGACACGTCTCCCAAGATGCAACATGACCAACTTGGGTCACCACTTGACCTTGACCTGAAATCAAATTTTGCAGTTGACCTAACCCGGTCACCATGAATATGATTCGAAGCGCCTTGACGATATAAATACGATAGCGTAAACACTGTTGCTTTATCTTTATTAGATAAACATTTATTTGAGAAAAACAGTTTTGCAAAAAAAAAATCACCTTTTTGACATTTGATGACCTCTGGACTCTGGAGCCTAAACCATTAACCTGCGCTCAAATCTGAGGACACTTGTCGATTGGATTTTTCAAGGGCTTTCGATTGCTTTTTACGTTTGCTACTAACTATCATAGTACCCGAGATATTTGGGGGTGTTCGAAGCGATGTCATGAAAACTTGAACATCTGACCCTTGATGACCTCTGGTGACCTCAATATTGACCTAAAAAAATGAACGAAATACTTTCGAAAGAGCTTGTCTCGAGCCATCTAACGTCGTTTTCCGCTTGTCTCTACGTTGCGTGGTTTTCGAGATCATAGGGGGGGGGGGGGAGAATCCGCCCCCCTCCAGGGCGTGTAATTATCAGAGGCCCTCCAGGGTGCGTGTTAAGAACTATAAGGTAAATAGTAAAATAAGATTAAAAGACTGAAAGGATCGAATAGGGTTATGGCTGTAGCACATTAGCTGAAAAAGCTTAGAATCTGCACTATTTTTTACATAATATCCATATGTACAGCTATGATGTAAACATCTTTTTCACTTTATGTACATTGTCATGCTGAGATTATCGTATATGTAAACCAAATAGCTCCATGTTTACCGTCTGCAAAATGTTACAGATTTCACTAAAAAAATACATTGAATGTTGCTTTGTCAAAAATCTAGAAAAATGTGTCATACCGACAACCCCATTTGGAAAAATATAGCCAGCTGCTCAGCAATGTCGCCAAAGCGATGAGAAGCTGGCACGGTTAGCCAGCTGCTCAGCAATGTCGCCAAAGCGATGAGAAGCTGGTGGCACGGTTAGCCAGCTGCTCAGCAATGTCGGCAAAGCGATGAGAAGCTGGCACGGTTAACCAGCTGCTCAGCAATGTCGGCAAAGCGATGGGAAGCTGGCACGGTTAACCAGCTGCTCAGCAATGTCGGCAAAGCGATGGGAAGCTGGCACGGTGGCGCTCGGGTTGGACATTACCTGAGGCGCGGAGTCGTCCTGTCATAGGGTCAGGTCAGGTCAGCCGGTGTTCGCACATCTTTACATTACACAGCCGTACATTCTTCTGCTGCATATTTAGCTTATTTGGCATTGTTCCTCGCTCATTTTAGTTATGACTTACAAGAAACTATGCATCGTTACAACTTACAAGAAACACATTTAATTGGAATAACGAAACAATAGCGATATTTTGGTGAATCAAAATATGTAACTCATCGTCTTTTTAGTATCTTTTTCTCGCTGGATGCCCGTAGAACAAGGACGTTGATAAGCTGTGACTCCCAAGTTAACCACGAACCACTCATCAGAAATCCGTGCTGCACTTTGCACTCGCCCCCCGCTTACTGGCGTCCCTCGGTTACCAGTATCCAGTTCCTCTACTAACCAGTTACTAACCAGTTCCTCTACCAACCAGTTACTATCCAGTTACTGATAACGAGGATCGGATATCACCGATCCTCCAATTACAAATAACATCCCTCCCTCCCAAGAACCCTCCCCTCTACCATTATCCCCTCCCTCCCCGCCTTCCCCACTCACCGCTTCGACCCTCCCCTCTACCATCATCCCCTCCCTCCCCGACTTCCCCACTCACCACTTTGGCCCTCCCCTCCACCATCATCCCCTCCCTCCCCCACTTCCCCACTCACCGCTTTGGCCCTCCCTCTACTATCATCCCCTCCCTCCCCGACTTCCCCACTCACCGCTTTGGCTGATGGAGGCGAGCTGAAGGCATCGTACAGAGACGCGTCCTTGATCATCTTCAACGTGTCCAGCGGCGCCTTTCCGAGTGAGTCCCTGATGGCACTACTGATGTCGGCGGCCGTCCACTCGGAGACATTCTTCGACATCATCTTCTTGCGCAGAACGAAGCCCTGTGGTGGTAAGAGCGGGTCGAGAAGATGCAGTCAGTTCTTGCTTCGTGTTTGTGCTGAGACGTGTTATGAAGATGATGGGCGCTGCATTTTCGTTAATTGCATGACGCTCATCTACATACTTGATTAAGACGAAAACGATGGCCTCAGTGTAAAAGGCAGGGACTCGTCTAAGGAAATTTGACTGGGGGGAGGCAGGCTTAAGATGACTTATCTTAATTTCACCCGTTCTTGTCCACGAACAGTCACACTTACTCTGGTTTTCCATAGTCCATTTATATAGTTAAAACGGGCAGCAATATTCATAAAATAAATAGTTGTGCATTCAAACAATTATGTTGAGATGATTGATGAGCAGCCAAATGCATTGTTAGTAACCCACCATTGACTGGGGGACGTTTAACGCCACCCCCACGCGTGTTTGGAAATAGCAACCAAGTTAAGAGGAACCGATACTTAGGAAGACATAAGTGAGTCAAAAATATAGATGTTGCTTGGGGGGGGGGGGGGGGGGGGGCATTGTTCATACTTGGGTCTCCAATATATCTTCTGGTTTTTGAATATATTATACAATTTTGATTTTGAAATGCAAAAATGTTTTTTTTTGGGGGGGGGGGGGGGACAGTTTTCACAAAATCAAACTTTTTAAACATATTAAAAAACCGGAAGATATATTGGAGAACCAAGTATGGACGACCCCCCCCAGCAATATCTATATTTTTGACTGATTTATGTCTTCTAAGTACCAGCCTCCTCCTTAACTTGGTTGCTATTTCCAAACACGCCACCCCGCCACCCCGACGAACCTTCGCAATAGCCCCCCCCCCAAAAAATCATCGTGATATTAACAGGAAACTTTAAGTACCTTTTCTCACATACATTTTACGTCTTCTGTGCAAAAATGAAGCAATTTTGTCGAACAATCTTTGAGATATAGCGCATTTAGTGGTGTCATTACACACGAGTTAGACGAAAAAAATCAGCTAAAATGTAACAGACCGTACAAAGGTCATATTTTGAGAAATAATGCAATCAAAAACCTCAAAAGATAAAAATAGCATGGGCTACAAAATGGATATCTTGGAGTTGTTAAATTTTGGTTTTTGCCACTCCCCCAAAAAGAAACAAATGCATTTTTTAAAGCTATAAAACAAACGTGAAATATATTAGAAAAACACATGGGAAATTCCTAAACAAAATCTTAAAACAATATCACAATTTTTACTGACTCATGACTTCTAAAGTACTTGGGTAACTCATGACGTTTTTGTAATGTTATTTATGACCGGGTGCGAACAAATTAACGTCACCGCTGCATTTCTGAGGCAAAACTGGTCCAGAAACATGTTTTTTATATTTATCAATTTCAAATTTGGACCATATGTGACCTGACCGTGACCTGAGTTTTACACTAACTTCACTTAAATGAAGTCAGGTGGAAAACTGACTATCAATATCTAATTTTACGTGTAAAATAACCCATAAAACATATGTCTCATGACTTTCGTAAATATTTTGCACATGGTGACCTTTCGTGACATTGATCCTTGACCTTGACTTTTGCCAATATCTTACTTTAGCACATGCGGGATGTGTATTATACCTTTGAGAGCACTTTGGGTGATCATGGTCGCAATCGAAGGCTTTGGATGGAAAGTACTTATGTCTCATACACTCAAATACCTTGATTTTTACTTTTGACCTGACCGTGACCTGACATGTGACCCCAATGTAACCTTTTCAGTATGCTTTATATGTGTTTCATTGAGAGCTTTCGAATCCCGCATTGCGCGTCTCGCTGCGATCATTGGTTCCGAAGATCCCCCAGTCAAGGGCGTTCGGATGGGACCCCCATGCCAAGGGCGGGTTAATTGTGTTGACAGATGACAGCCAGGATGGACCAGTGTGGCTAAATTTCCAAATTTAGCTTGACAATGACATCTGTACCTACATGAAATATACATCATAGTTTAAAAATGCCTACATAACTATTAACTGTTATCACTTTATTGGCGTTCCATGCAGGAAGGTTCAAATTAATGACATGGTATTCATTCATTAGTAATTAACTTCGTTTAAGATTTTGGAGTAATGCCCAACACTAATCCATGCTTTTTCCAGTTCATATAAGTTCCAAAATATATGCTGAAAACTGGGTAAGTAAATATCTTTAACCCGCCATTGACTGGGGGGAGGGGGGGGGGGGGGCGTTTAACTCCCCCTGATAAATTTTCGCAATAGCTGAACAACTAATAGCACTATCAACGTGAAACTTCGGTTTGTGAGTCATTGGGTCATATACAAAATGTGCAAGCTTTTATTGAGAAATATGCCTATTTGACCTGCGTCGGTTTCCGCTAATGTGTGTTTTCTTTCATTTTCAGCATTTCGCAGTGATCATGATACTTGTCATCGAAAGCTTTGCTAATACCTATAACATAAGACATCGTTTGATTATTATTGTCATTATACACCATCTGTCATGGATCAGTTACAATAACTACATATGTATTGTATATGTCATGTGTGGTCGTGTATGACTATGGCCTATAACAGGGGTGTAGGCTGTAGCTTCTCCAGAAAAGTTTGGGGAGGGGGGGGGGGGGGGGAGCTGGGAAAAATCGCTTAAAGTACCATGAAAATCCACGCAAATACATGTGTATCCCCGGACTTCACCCACTTCCTCGTCCAAGTGTGTGTGTGTGTGTGGGGGGGTGGGGTGGGGTGGGGGTTGAAGCCACCTCAACTGAATATAATCCTACATCTATAGCCTATAACTTGCACATAACAGTTAAAATGTGCATCTCGCCAACAATTATCACCTGTTTAAACTTTCCCCCCCCCAGTGGCCGTTTTTTCCCCGACTGGGGGGGGGGGGGGGGGGGGGGGTGCCCCCTAGTTAACATGTTAGACGAGTCCATGGTAAAAGGTAGTGACAGTTAAATAAGTTGTGACCTATGCATTATCTGCGTAGATTGAATTTGGTGTACTTACGGCCCAAGCCTTCTGCATGGCTGGCTTCATGTTCTTCATCTGATCCGTGGTAGGGATCACTCTGAAATGGCACAGGTACACCCATTAATCATGGCCACTTTGCATATGTGAAGAGTGTTCACCAGGGAAGTAGCAAGTCAGCAATTGCTTCTTTGTGTGCCAACTCATGAGCCGAGGGACGAGGTTGGAACACATTTGAACACATCGTTCGATTGCATATGCAACTCTATGGTGCTGAAACTCTATGCGGTGTTCCTGTTTTCTGCGTGATAACTGCTGTTGTGCATTTCTGTATGTTTTTATTTTGTTTTACTCTGTTGACGTCTGCCAAGACTGCGATTTATGGGCATGGCACATGCCTTGTTCGTCCCGAAAACAATCTACAACATCATTTGTCATTTTCATATGCCATTTGTTTATTATTCTGGACCATGTTACTTTCTCGACATCCACTCCTTACATGGATAATGGTAGGTCTATATGCCGTAGCTAATTGCTCCCAGTCAGGGTACCAGACAATCGGTTTTACCAACGGCACCCTACTATCCAGCCGTTCTACCAGCATAGGCTGCTAGCTCTGGCGTCGATACCAGCAGCATACAAATCCCAGGTCGGACCGCCGCCACGCCAGGCGAGCCGGCCATTTGGTGAAATCGACCACCACCGCCACCGCCGCACCTCGTATTTGTTATGGCAACGACAGTAACCGTGGACGAGTGGGCGATGCCAGTTCGGAACCTGACAACCGTGCACCAATACTGGGCTGGCCTCGACTGGCCTCGACTGGCCTCGACTGACTCGACTGGCCTCGACTGGCTTGGGCAGCCCGGAGGCCCAGGCGGCCCGCACTGCCCGGGCGAAACGAGTATGCTCCAGCAATTGCTGGCTGTTGTTTACATGGTCGTCGCTAGTCAAGGCCACACGAGCAAGGAGCTGTGTTTGTGTATGAATTATTGACAAGCTTCCACCATGCAAGAAAGAATCACCGGTGTTGCAGGGAAGTCTGAATTTAAAATGTTGTCCGTGATGGATGCTGTTTGTTCTATTGTAACAGCGTCATGCATAAACAGACGATAATAGAACACAGAAATTAACGCTTCATGGGGAATATTTTAATTAAATATTAAACAAACGTGTCATGGCTCACGCGGACTCTACATTGTTCTCTCGTCTTGTGTCTCGTGTTTGGCATCTGTCGTTTTGTGTCTCGTGTCTCGTGTCTCTCGTGTCTGATGTCTCTCATGTATCGTGTCTCTTGTTTCTTGTCCCTATCTCGTGTCTCTTGTCCGTGTCTCATGTCTCTCGTGTATCGTGTCTCTTGTCTCTTGTCCCTATCTCGTGTCTCTTGTCCGTGTCTCATGTCTCTCGTGTCTCGTGTCTCGTGTCTCGTGTCTCGTGTCTCGCGTCTCGTGTCTCGTGTCTCGTGTCTCGTGTCTCGCGTCTCGTGTCTCGCGTCTCGTGTCTCGTGTCTCGTGTCTCGTGTCTCGTGTCTCGTGTCTCGTGTCTCGTGTCTCGTATCTCGTGTCTCGTGTCTCGTGTCTCGCGTCTCGCGTCTCGTGTCTCGTGTCTCGTGTCTCGCGTCTCGCGTCTCGCGTCTCGCGTCTCGCGTCTCGCGTCTCGTGTCTCGTGTCTCGTGTCTCGTGTCTCGTGTCTCGTGTCTCGAGTCTCGTGTCTCGTGTCTCGTGTCTCGTGTCTCGTGTCTCGCGTCTCGTGTCTCATGTTTGCATATCTCGTAATGCGAGGCTCTCGTAATGTGTGGCTCCCCCTGCAGTACAAATAAAGTCCATGACGCCTTTACCGTCGGCCTGTGTGCCTTCTATCCTGACTCCCCCATACAATACAAACTAAGCATGGGGCGCCTTTGCCGTCGGCCTGTTCGCCCACTGTCAGGCTGGTCGTGTTTTTACCATCCGCTGATCGCCGACACGCGTCAATAGAGCGCCGAACATCGATCGACACATCGATCGACACATCGATCGACACATCGATACATATCGATACACATCGATACACACATCGATCAACACACATCGATCGACACATCGATACACATCGATCGACATATCGATACACATCGATACACACATCGATCAACACACATCGATCGACACATCGATACACATCGATCGACATATCGATACACATCGATACACACATCGATGGACACAGCGATACACATCGATAAGCAGCGGTCTGCAACAGCCTGCAGCGGGTACCAGAGTGGACAGTGGTCTGGTAGCTGTGATTCAGCCCATGGTAC
>JAXIVJ010012447.1:30000-40291 GCA_036785665.1 Chirona hameri
GGGGGGGGGGGAGAGGCATGGCCCCTTTGTCCCCCTGGATCCGCCCCTGAATAAACTTACGGGAACGAGCATCCGTAGTTGGCCTTTGTTGAGTTCGTCGATCTGTTCATCTGTTAGACCCTCGACGTCGCCCTTGAAGATCTTGGATTTGATGTTGTCACTCAGACCATTGAACTTGGTTTTGATTCTGCGAAAATAACAATGATGTAATCCAGTAGTAGCCATCATCGCATAGTTTTGCGCTGTTGCTAGCTGACTATTTAAAATAATTGTAACATATATCCCTTAAGAAAACACAATAATTAAGCGACGGCGAGCCTAAGTAGAGGGGTTTATTTGCGTAACAAATAGTCAAACCTAACAGGGATAACATTCATGCGACATACCAGCAACTTCCACGTCCAGTTGCCCGGCATAGTGTGCAAGGGTTCAGGGTTCAGGGTGGCTCAGGGAGCAGGTTCAGGGTGTTGTAAGCAATATGCTTGTTGGTCCGCGGACATGCAAGGGTGCTGTTTAACGTAAAACATCAGAGTGAAACACTTCGAAAATAATGCGGAAAACTGTCCGACGCCGCACAGAGGTCAACGATGACGGTGACAAACATTATTATCGAACTTAAAGCGTTAAACGCAGATTGAAGATAAAAGTAAAAATAGACACGCCACGATGCTTATATGTCCCTGGATTCGTACTAACTCTGGATATTTAGGGATGCATAGGTAACCATGCCACCACAAGCTCAATATCTTATTTGTGAATAAAATTATAGCCTCCAAGTAAATACTAAAAAAGAAAATCAGGCGGCAAGACATCGACTACGGGACAGTACTCACCTGTCAGACCATTTGCCTGTTTGCAAACAGAACAACCAGATTAGCGTGACGTTATGAAATGTTCATTGTACAAAGGTCTCACACATTTCACGATGAGTAAACCTCCTGAACAGCACGTACTCCGATGAACAAACATCACAGGCTACAGCAAACGTCAGCGACTTTTTCCCGGAAGGAGGGATTAGCCAAATTCACACACGCACACAGTGTATACTCACATAATGTAATCACAACAGTATACTCACATAATGGGTAGTTATTTTGGGTGTGCTACTACACAGCGTAAATCTTATAAAAAGCGTTCATACCAGCCCCGCGACAACACATGTTAGAGTTTTTTTTTTCTCACGAGGGCAGCGTGCAATTTGAACACGCAATCTCTCAGCTCTCTAATGCGTTAACAATGCACCACTGACATGCACTATGGATACTCGTCCGCACGCCTGCATCCGTTGCTATGTGGGAGCAGTATTCCATTAGCACACAGTCATTTCGACGCCACTTGAAGTTACATTAATCATTCCGTCATGAAACGGCACGAATGACTGCGACACTAGTGGCGCATAGGAGGCAAAATGGCGACCGTCCACATTATTTGATTTTCGGCCGGCGAGTCGGGAACTTTCCATCCACCGATTGGTAACCTGCGCAGCGTCACAACACGAGAGTCCTTTCATGTCATATTTGAAGGCCGATTTAAGAGCAGGGAAGCTATGCCTGTAAACCTCATGACAAGGGCGGATCCAGCCGGCCGTTTGGGAGGAGGGAACCGTGTTTTAACGGACCTTACCTACCCGCAATTTATAATTTCTTCCCGGATTTGGGCCACTTTATTTTACAACCACACGATTTTGATTTTTTAATAGGTTTTCGACCTTTTGGGATATCGAAAAAGGAAAGATGTCAGCTTGCAGTTTGTATTGTTCCGACATTGCCTTACACTGAACAAAACTATGTCAATTGTCAGCTGTACCCAGGGGCGTCGCTGATAATTTTTGAGTGGGGGTCGGCTGAAATGACGAAAAAATGTACCTCAATTTGTTATGCGTGTATTTAAGCCTTTGCAGCTTTTAATTTAAAATGTGGATTGGCATGTTATAGTAGGTACTTGTTATTTAGCGCCGCGTAGCGGCGCGATTTTTTGTTTCGGGTTTGCCTGATAAAACCCAGAAACATAGGCATTTTTAGTTTTTTAGCCTTGTAGAGGATAATAAGCTAAAAATGTTATTAATTCAATTCAGCGTTACGACGAAACGAAGACGATGACGACGGCTTCGTTATGACGATGGCCACTGATGTGACGCCGCGAAGCGGCGTGAACATTTTAATTTTAGGTCGTGGAAAACGCAATTTTAACATTGGAACCAGACCGTGAGTGGAGCCAAGCCTCAGGTTGCAACCTTCTCCTGGTTGCACATCTCGGTATGATGAAAAATGTTGAAATGCAGGTAGTTTTTCATATACATTAGCCTCGGATAGTAAATCACGATGACCGGTGGCAGTCTGCGCTCAATCGTACATATGATAATATAACTGTAGTCTGTATACATACCTAACCGAACTGTAACAAACAACTGGTAATGGTGCAAATGGTTTCAAAGTAGCAAGAGGCAGACCGACATTTCCGCGCATAAATGGTCCCTGTGGATCTGGAGAAGCCTGGGGGAGATGGCTTGGGGAGTTAGTCCTGGTCTGGTCCCCACTATTAGCTCTTCGGGCTAGCAAGTCGGGCACCGCTGGAACAGCTTCCGGTTGCCGAGGTCCGCGTCTTTGCGTTCGCGTCGCCTTTTTCGGAACTCGGCAGACTAGCTAAACATGTATCCCGCTTTAAAGTTAATATTTTATGAAGAGAGTTGGCCCTGGGGCCAGCAATTACCGCCAAGGAGAGCCTCTGCAAGACACTTAATGAAATAAATTTTCCCCATGCCCAGTACCGTTCTATGCCCAGTACCGTTCTAAAAACGCAACTATAGCATGTATTATAATTCACGTATTGGGGGGGGGGGGGGGCATAGTTTGCTCCTCCACCTTAAACAGGCTTGGGGGGGGGGGGGGCGTGGTCCCGTTCGCCCCCCCTGGATCCTCCCTTGCCTCATGACTTGTAATGGTAATGGTTGCGACCCATTAGGCATTTGTGGCATTAACTTCGGTAAATAGTGGGGTGGTGAACTAGCTGATAATAACGGTGGTCGGTGACAACTATAGGTTTTGTGTTTTGATACTGATTGTGTTTTGCACGCTCACGACAATTAATTTTTCAAACCACTTTATGAAAGAATAATTGCCTGGTTATGACAGGTAAATCCTTAAAGAAATGGGCATACCAGTTAAATTGCCATAATATTGTCTCGATCTGAGGGAAGAGAAATGCCATAGGACAGCACTAAGTACTACAAGTCTTACATAGTTGAACAGTTGCAATCTATATAACTATATCTATAATACTATCAATTCACGGCGATCGTTTTGAATTAATGTTAGCCATATGGCTTAATGCTCGGGGACTGTTCTACGTAGATTTAGCCGTTCAAGGAAGCTTTTTAGAATAATGGTTCGAACCATTAGTCGGCTTTCGTGACACTGATCAATCTTAATTCACTATTAAATCCCGATTGTAACGGTTACGAAAACGCCTGTTTTATGAAAGCGTATTACGTTCTGCACCTGGATTAAATAAACGTACTTACGCGAGGATATATCAATTTCCTCACTCGCCTTAGGGCTGTCTTCCTACTTCGCTGTTAAACAACTTTGCATTGAACATATAGATTAAGAGGTAAGAAACCTGCTCATAATATATTTCACATTAGCAACTACTTGCTGTGGAGCATTTCGCTCCCTAGCTTTTCTAAAATCGCTTCCGATGACCCAGAAATATTTGTCGTGCTTTGCATTCTTGTCGCCTTGTGACCAGAACCGTACTTGCGCAGCTGTGGCGGCATCCATAATTAATTACTAAATCCGTATCGAAAATCCAAAAAGTAATCGAGAGGTCATTACTCCGACCATGGAACTACTTGTAATCCCCATTTATGTCGTACGTAAATCGGATCTATTTCTAATCCATGGTATGGTATGGTAACGGCATGGTAACGGTGGTATGGTAACGGTGTCATTCACCTGGTTTCCCTCCCTGTTATCCCCTGTCAGGAGTACCACCAAAGCACAAAAAGCCACGGCTATTCTCCGTTTATCAGTACCCATGTCCACTCCCCCGCCGTTTGCCGTCTGACGGCTTAGGGTAGGGGCAGGTCGACGGGGGGGGGGGGGGGGGGCGGTCACCAAGTGACGTCACACTGCCCCAGGCGACTGGCGCAGCAACCAACGCGATCGACCACCTCACCACGATCGCCGCCGGCGGCTGCCCTGGGCACCTGTTAGAGCCTCCCAACACAGGCGGATCCAAGCAGGTAAAACGGTTTCAGGGGGTGGAGCCGGAGTCATAGCGCAAATAAAGACGCGGATTTCGCTGTTTATGAATTATGAACATATTTAAGGCAATATTCGTCCAAAGCAAATTGTTTAGTTTTTTCCTTTGAAATCAGAAGATCTGTCAATTTTCAGTCGATTTCAGTCGTTTTTTTTTGGGTGGGGGACACTTCTCTGATGGTTCATTGGACCCGCCTTTGCATTCTATTCATTCTATGCATTCTATGCATTCTACCTACAGTTACTAATCTTGGCAGCGCTTCACACCCGCGCCCCTGCCCAACACCGGCGGCAGGTGCGGCCTATAGGCCGGACCATCCGCCATCCCACTACCATCTATATAGCTATATATAGATCCGACACAATACTTCCTCCTGCACGGCCACTGGTTTCCCTGTGACCCGACAGCGTCCACGAACCAGTACCGGCACCGGCCGACCCGCTTTGTCCCCCCTTCCGCCCCCCCTCTACCTCCGGGAGGGGGGGGGGGGAGAGTCCCATGGCACGGCCCGGTCCTATTCATTAGGTAATTCGACGCCCGAGGCCATGTCAGGTCACGGATGCCGCGTCCACACGTCAGCGCCATTCACTGGGGCGTGACGTGTCGTGCTTGGTGAGGGGGGGGGGGGGGGGGGCGGGGAGAGGGGTGACGGGTCATGCATTGGCGCGTGGGCCGTTCGGTCGGGTACTGTCCAGCGAGCGGCAGGCTGCATCTATTCAATGTCAGAGTCTCGAGCCCGTGCAACCTTTCGCTGTCGGAGTTCGATCCATAGTGACTTTTCACGATATAGTTCGATTCATAATAGCTTTTCACAGTTTAGTCCAGTCCAAAGAAGCTTTTCACAACAGTTTGTCACCGTCAGAGCCGGTCCATAATACAGATAAGTTTAGTCTGATGCTTGGTGTTGAAGGCCAGTCGGTCAAGTTTTAGAAGTGGTGCGTGTGCGCGTGCGCGTGCGCGTGCGCGCGCGCGCGCGCGCGCGCGTGTGTGTGTGTGTGTGTGTGTGTGTGTGTGTGTGTGTGTGTGTGTGTGTGTGTGTGTGTGTGTGTGTGTGTGTGTGTGTGTGTGTGTGTGTGTGTGTGTGTGTGTGTGTGTGTGTGTGTGTGTGTGTGTGTGTGTGTGTGTGTGTGTGTGTGTGTGTGTGTCATAACGCTACTACGCAGTTATACGGTACTCATGTCGAAGTTAGTGGAAAAAGCTCCGTGTCACCAGTGTTTCAGTTGAATTTAGCATTTGCACTGTGATTCATTGCTGGAACTACATTGTTGTACGCTACATTGTTGCAAAAGGGCCTCATTGGTCCCTGGGAGCTATTCGGCAAGCATTACGACGTTTCTAAATGATGCATTGTGACAGTTCAACACACAAGAGCCTAGGAATTTCATTTAAAGGAAATAGTTCACCTTCAACATTAGTTTTAAACTGAGATAGCAGTTTTGTAGCCCGTGTTGGGAAACCCCTATCTGCAAGTTTTCTTGACTGAAAAGACTCTCCAGCCGAATATATTTGAGTTATTGGCGAAGGAATGCAGTGCTGGCGAAAGAATGTTGTACTGGTTCTAGCCCGGGCAGAGGCTATACCATCAGCCAATCAGCTTGCAGCTGGTACTAGTAAGCGAATCGCCGGCCGCCGGTTGGCACATCTCCAATGCGAGTCTATCTTTACGCGACTACTTTCGAATCTGATTGGCTGAACCATTTTTTTACATTCGCGTGACGTCAGGACTCTAACTCAGAGAGTATGCATATAGTTTTGATACACAATGCAAATTTACGGCCTTCTGTCCTGAATCGGCGCGATATAAGGCCATTTTTGACAATATCAAAAGAAATTGTATTAAAAAATATAATCAAATCGTGTTGGGTAAAAAATTTCCAAGGTGAACTATTTCCTTTAACGCAAGAGCTCAATTTCAACGATTCCCTTATTCAACTTTAACACACGCCCTGGAGGGCCTCTGATAATTACACGCCCTGGAGGGGGAGCGGGCGGATTCCGCCCCCCTAAGATCTCGAAAACCACGCAACGTAGCGTCAAGCGGAAAACGGCGTTAAATAGCTCGAGATTACCTCTATCGAAGGTATACCCTTTTTTAGGTCAGGTCCATATGTGTCCTCAAATTTGAGCTCAAGTCAATCGGTTAGGCTCCAGAGGTCATCAAATGTCAAAAATGCTGTTTTTGGCAAAACAGTTTTTGACGAATTCCTTTTTACGTAATAAAGATAAGGAACTATTTTTGACGCAATCGTGTTTATCTCGTCAATGCGCTTCTAATCATATTCATGCTGACTAGGTAAGGTCAAATTATAAATTTGACCTCAGGTCAAGGTCAAGTGGTGACCCAAATAGGTAGATAGGCTAGAAGGTCATGTTGCATATTGAGAGACGTGTCTCGGGGATACAAACACATTGGTACCGATTTTACTTCTCTATCTTCATTCTGTCGAGAGTTATTGACAACAAGTGTTGGCGACTTCAGATGAACTCGGCTGACCCTGTAGAGGTCCCTGAACGAGAATTGCACCTATATTATCAATAATGACCTATGGTAACATGATCCAGGAGAAATGGGACTGATATCATGCGTATCCTCGGAATAGGAAGCATTTGAATATTTCCCCATTGACTTATAATGGGGAGGTCACGAAATTGACCCGACCTTAAGTCACCGATATCAGAAATCCGACATAAACAAATCGTAGGTACCTATGATCTTCCGAAATCCTGCAAGTTTGAAACTGATTGGGCCAAACTGTGGCTGGGGTACGACCGCAAACTTTTTGGAGGTGGGGTCACACCTGGTCCTGGTCTGGTGGCCTGACCTGAGATAACCCGAGGTCAAGAATTGCACATAATGTGGGTGGTTGAATTCCGAACAGGTATGCAACATGTTATGGTATGGTATGGTAGTTATGCAATGTTTCCACTATCCTCGAAAAACCTTAGGGTTGGGCGGATTTCGCCCCCCCCCCCGGGGCGCGTGTTAACTTCATATTTACATGGAGTCACTTTACTCCTTGATTTAAGTTAGATTTGTCCTTAGTACCAGCATTTGATGTCAGGAAGAGGCCTTCGTGCAGCATGCGTTGATAACACCAGACACGAGAGGCAGTCATTATGCCACCTCTTCAAAGAAAAGCGACTGGTTCGATGACTGACTGAAGGTCCTTGAAGCTGGTGCTGGCATAGCGTGAATTACTTTTTGGTTGAGGGCCTTCCAAGCATCAGTTGCATATTACAACGCAGGTTAGAATCACAGTGAATGTCAGGGTGTATTCGGCAAGATGATTGTGTCATGGTCCAGACTTGACATTCAGACCCAAAATAGCGGAATTTCCTCTTATTACCTATATGTACGCATAACATTTAGTTTGAACCTATCTCAATTCCAAACTTATACTCCTTTCAAACTCACATATTTTCTTGACTTCAAAATGGATATACGCAATCCAAACTACCTTCTTGTAGTTTCCAGTTTTACAAACTTCACAATGTGCCGTTTCCGGTCACCAACCATGGCATGTCAATAAAACTAGGCCATCCCCAAGGCTTCATCGATCCTCCCGTTGGCACCATTTGCCAGCTGACCGATGAATTCCCTGGCCCTGTCGGTCCACAGCGCTCTGTTTGCCTCGGCGCCATGGTATCGGGCTATGCCGACCGTCAAATGCACCTGGCACTTTGCACAGTACCGGCCGAGGCGTGCCATTTGTGTGCGTTGAATGTCAATAGAGTACAGCTTGCTAGGCGATTGGCGAAAAGACGTCATGGGCAAAGTGATTGGCTTAACCCCAACTGCGCCCGCTGTTAAATGAAGAGCATTCCAAAGCAATAATCTTGATATACCTTTTACTAGCATGCCACCCGAATTTTCACAAAACTCATTTGGTAAAAGGTTGACAGGTCTTTGTTTGCAGAATTAAAATATGTAAAGCAATTAGTCTACACTAGTGCTAACCCGTCCGCTTCGCTGGGCGATTACAGGTCAAGTGGTGGTGCAAGCAAGTGATAGGCAATTAGGGATTGGTAACCCGTACTATCCGTGGCACACCCGTCGTACCTATAATACGTTTTTGTACCCGTCATACACCCGAGGTATCCGTCAAAAACCTACGGTGCTCGACATACACCCGTAATACCCGTTGTGCCCCTGTGGAACACGTGTTAACCCCGTTATAGCCGGCACTCACCCATTATACCTGTGGTACACCCATGCCACCCATTATAAACCCATTAAACCCGTGAAAACTCTACCCCGGCTTTGCATATATATATATATATATATATATATATATATATATATATATATATACATATATAGATAGATAGATAGATAGATAGATAGATAGATAGATAGCTAGATAGCTAGATAGCTAGATAGCTAGATAGCTAGATAGCTAGATAGCTAGATAGCTAGATAGCTAGATAGCTAGATAGCTAGATAGCTAGATAGCTAGATAGCTAGATAGCTAGATAGCTAGATAGCTAGATAACTAGATAGCTAGATAGCTAGATAGCTAGATAGCTAGATAGCTAGATAGCTAGATAGCTAGATAGCTAGATAGCTAGATAGCTAGATAGCTAGATAGCTAGATAGACACACACACACACACACAGACACACAGACACACAGACACACAGACACACAGACACACAGACACACAGACACACAGACACACAGACACACAGACACACAGACACACAGACACACAGATAGCTAGATAGCTAGATAGCTAGATAGCTAGATAGCTAGATAGCTAGATAGCTAGATAGCTAGATTGCTAGATAGCTAGATAGCTAGATAGCTAGATAGCTAGATAGCTAGATAGCTAGACAGACAGCTAGCTAGACAGATAGACAGACAGCTAGCTAGACAGATAGACAGACAGATAGACAGATAGACAGACAGACAGACAGACAGACAGACAGACAGACAGACAGACAGACAGACAGACAGACAGACAGACAGACAGACAGACAGACAGACAGACAGACAGACAGACAGACAGACAGACAGACAGACAGACAGACAGACAGACAGACAGACAGACAGACAGACAGACAGACAGACAGACAGACAGACAGACAGACAGACAGACAGACAGACAGACAGACAGACAGACAGACAGACAGACAGACAGACAGACAGACAGACAGACAGACAGACAGACACACAGACAGACAGACAGACAGACAGACCACAGACAGACAGACAGACAGACAGACAGACAGCACAGACACACAGACACACAGACACACAGACACACAGACACACAGACACACAGACACACAGACAGCACAGACACACACACACAGACACACAGACACACAGACACACAGGACACACAGGACACACAGGCACACAGGCACACAGGCACACAGGCACACAGACACACAGACACACAGACACACAGACACACAGACACACAGACACACAGACACACAGGACTCACAGACACACAGACACACAGACACACAGACACACAGACACAACAGACACACAGACACACAGACACACAGACACACAGACACACAGACACACAGACACACAGACACACAGACACACAGACACACAGACACACAGACACACAGACACACAGACACACAGGACACACAGACACACAGACACACAGACACACAGACACACAGACACACAGACACACAGACACACAGACACACAGACACACAGACACACAGACACACAGCCACACAGCCACACAGACACACAGACACACAGCAGCACAGGCACCCCAGGCACACAGGCACACAGGCACACAGGCACACAGGCACACAGGCACACAGGCACACAGGCACACAGCAGGCAGCACAGGCCAGACAGGCAGACAGGCAGACAGGCAGACAGGCAGACAGGCAGACAGGCAGACAGGCAGACAGGCAGACAGGCAGACAGCAGACAGGCAGACAGGCAGACAGGCAGACAGGCAGACAGGGCAGACAGGCAGACAGGCAGACACAGGCAGACAGGCAGACAGGCAGACAGGCAGACAGGCAACCAGACAGGCAGACT
>JAXIVJ010012448.1:0-35000 GCA_036785665.1 Chirona hameri
GTATTCTCACAATAACGGGAAACTTTTCAAATGAAACGTACTGATAGGAATTAAGTAACAGCAAACATGCATTTTGTCTAGAAAAGTCAAATGAAATTGGTTTAAAATTATTTGAGATAAAAAAGATACTTCAATTTTAATTGTATTTTTTGTTTAAGTCTCATCTGCACTCACCTTCAAGAGAATCTCGAAAGCCTCGGTGAGAGCTAATGTGAAGTTTGCTAGTCACGCGTGGTAATATTATCCATGTGGTCCTTGAAGATGCGAACATTTTCTAAGTTGGCCTGCGAAGCAAAGACGTAGATTATTGTTTTTTAAGGACCATAAATTTCTTTTCACTTAACAGTCCTTAAAAAAGTTAAATTTGTTCTGTACCTAAGTTGCACCGTTGTATGCACTCACCAAGAAAACATTTTGGTTACTTACAGTAGGTATGCCGGCATTTAACGTGTTGAGCAATTCGTAGCATTTTATTTTCTACGGCTGTGCCGCAACACAGGCATGCATTGCGGGACAGCATCTACAACGGTGCCGTAATACAAATACGAGATACGGTGCAGTGTCAGCAGGTCTGTCGCAGGGGCGGTGGAAGAGCGGGGCAGGCAGAGCAGCTGCCCTCCGCTTAAGAAGTTAGCAGGCAAACATAGGGTGTTGCCCCTCCAGAATTTTGTAAGAGGGGTCCTCCGGCAACATCATTTCTTTGCGGATAGCAAATTGTCCGAGGGCCCTGAACGTGCCCTCGATCAGCCTGGGAGGTTCTTGGTCGGTCCCCGGTCGTTCTGAGGAAGTCCTCGGTTGGTATAAGGTAGCCATCGTCCTGTTTGAGGTGGCACTCAGTCCAGGTGTTGAAGGGGCCCTCAGTCCTAAGCGGAGCCGTGACGCTCCGGGGGCCCCTGGAGATTGCTTTGCCTCCCCCCCCCTTTCCCCCACCCCCTCCCATCGGAAAATACAATCCGCCGGCCACTGCTCTTTCGCAACAAATATGAGAACTTCGTAACAGAATCAGCCGTATCGTCAGTTCATACAGGCGCCGGTACCTGGACGAGTGAGTTGTAAAGCAGGGCACCAGGGGATCGGCCACTTGGGAGAAGTTGTAGATGTTCACGTAGTCATTGGTGTTGAGTTGTGTCGAGGATGTTCAGCACCACATGTTTGGCGATCTCCACCCGCAGGCCGGTCATAGAACCTGACAAATACGACCGAAACCCATGTCACGAAACTTGGCGACCACAACTGAAAACCGGGTTCTGGAGCCCAGCAACTACTGCGCATCACAAACCCATGGCATAGTATATCAAGTCCAAGAAACAGATCAGCAAACTTTTCACGATGATTGGCCATGTCAGAGAACATGAAGCTGGGGCCACCAAACCCATGCAATGGCTCACGCTGCAATTACGCATATTACGATTTGATTCAGTCAAATTTGCAATAACTAAATGTAGTTTTAATCTCTTCTTCACGCGAGTACATCTGAAGCACAATAGACGCAAACCTCAGCTCGCTGGGCTGCCACAGCCAATGAAGCATCGAGCAGGCGCAGTTCGCCACTCACCCGACAGATCGAGCAGAACGATGACGTCTTTCGCGCTGCTGGCGGCGCGGATGTACCACTCCCGCATGCGGCAGTCAAACATGTCCGGCTCGTCCGTATCCACCAGCCACTTCACACCTGCGAAACGGGAGTCGGTACAGCGATAGTCTTCTGCCCGGCCCAGACCAGTCTAATTAGCCTGCTTAAAACGAATTTGACAGGCTCAGCTCAGCTAACCTGAGCTCCGATGGCCTAGGCAGCTAAGGGTGTAGGCCACAGTCGGTATAGTGCAGTGGTTCTCAGCGAGTAAGGGGATGTCTATCCGTCTTGATGACTCATTACCCCGTCCCCCATTGCGTAGACCGCAGTTCTCGACATCAAGCTATGCGGTACAGTATAACTTCAGGCGCTTACCACTAGTGCCATCTAGGGACATAAATATAAGTAGACATGTGTACAGTGCTATCAGTTTAAAGCGGTGCTTCCAGTGCATAACAAAACATAAAACATTACACAAAGCTGAGGACCATACCAGGCCAGTCAAACGAATCAGATATGAATTATCACTGAGCTAGTAAATCGCCATTACCCCCGGACGAAGCCTCCATTACCCCAAGAGGGGTAATTTCCCCCTATTTAAAAATTACTGGTCTAGTACATGAAGAAGAATCTGTTCGGTTATAGGATCTTGCAGATATAAATCATGCAACAGCAGACAAAAACGGTGACAATGACTCAGTTTTTGTGTAGGAGACGATTAACCCGCGCTTGACCGGGGGAGGGAATATCTCCTCCCCTGACGAATTTTCGCGATAGCTCAAAACACAATGGCGTCATCAACATGATACTTTGTGTACCTTCTCTTACATCAATTTTACATCTTCTGTGCGAAAATGAAGCAATTTCCTTGACACATTGTTTAGATATAACAAATTTAGTGACATCACTACACACGAGTTTTACGATAAAATCAGCTACACTTTAAGAGGTCGTACAAAGACCACCTTTTGAGCAAAATGCAATACAAACACCGTCAAAAGATATCACATTACAAGGCCTACCAAATGGGTAACTCGGATTGTTGAAAATATTGTTTTTTTTTACCCCCCCCCCACCCCCCCCCCCCCAACAAAATAAAACCTTTTCAGAAAAATGCTCACTAAATCAAAATTTCGTAGATGTTGAACGGAATATATGTTAGAGAACTACATATGTACAATACCAAAACCAAATTTCAAAGCAATATCTTCATTTTTGACTGACTTATGGCTCTCTAAGTATGAGTAACTCACGACGTCATATTTTTTAATTGCGTTTTTATTCTTCTTGTATTGACCAGATACAGACAAATAAATGCCAGCACTGTATTTCTGAGACAAAACTGGTCTTTGCATGCCTTTTTATTTAGATTTATCAATTAAAAATTTTGACCATATGTGACCTGAACTTGACGTAAGTTTACTGTTTAACACTAACTTCACTTAAATGAGGTCAGATGGTAAATGACCATCACTATCGATTTCTACGTGTAGAATAGCCCATAAAACATGTGTAGCATGACTTTCGAAAATCTTCTGCGCATAGTGACATTTTGTGACCTGACCTTGACCTTAACCTTTGCCAACAATCTCATTTTAGCTCACGCGGAATGTGTATTATACCTTTGGGAGCACCTTGAGTGATCATGGTCGCAATGGCTTTGGATGGAAAGGTCCATAAACTCAAATGCCTCCATTTTGACCTTAGACTCGACCTTGACCTGATGTGACGTCCATTTGGACATTTTGAGTATGCTTTAGATCGTCTCATTGAGGGCTTTCGAATGCCATGTTGCGCGTCTCGCTGCGATCATTGGTTCCGGAGATAACAAGGGGGGGGGGGGGGCAATATTGCCTCCCCCGGTCAATGTTGAGACCCCGGTCAAGCGCGGGTTAACCCTCGCCCTACGGGAGCTTTTTTCACCTTTGCCCTACGGGGGGGGTCCTAAAAAGACCCCCTGTTAACTTCCAAACCAGCAACATAGAGCAACACGGTAAGAACCAACATGTTGCTTGTCATGTTTGGAATCTCACGGTATGCAATTTTGAGGTTTCGGGTCAACGAGTGCCTTCCAGGTCAAGTGAATGAGCTCGATCGACCACGTCCAGAACAGTGATTTTGCTCTGTCAGAAAACCTCAAAATGAGAAATTGATCAATATAAATAAAATGGCATGTTCCTAGACCAGTTTTGTCTCAGAAATACAGAAAAGGTAATTATTTATTTGTATCTGGTCAAAAAAGTCCAAAAAGTTATAAAAAAATGACGTCATGAATTTCTTACACTTAGGGAGCCATCACTCAGTCAAAAATAGAGATATTTCTTTGAAATTTGGTTCGAGTATTGTCCATATACAGTTATCTCACATATATTCCCTTTTTTAACATCTTTGAAGATTTTGATTTTGTGGTGATTTTTTCCCAAAAAAACTTTTTGTTCATTTTTGGGGTCAAAAACCCAAAATTTAGCAAATCCGGGATTGCCATTTTAAAGAAAATGACTTTTTTATCTTTGCTTAATTGCGTTTGCAATTTTCTTTAAAGGGAATAGGCCACCTTGAAAGTTGTCTTGGAATTCAACCATACGGTGCATCTTGAGCTCAAAACTACGAATATGACTTTCGTTTGGACAACTGATGGATATATGTGGAGAAAGAAGTAAGTTTCTCTTTGCATTTCACGAGAAATCGTACAACAGCAGCTGGCGTTCTGGCCCCGCCTGACGCCAAGTACAGTCTCTGACAAGGGGCCACCCCGGGCGACTGAGCACTGAGCAGATATTAACGAGGCATCGTGATCAGATACTACGTGACAGAGAGTGTACAAGCCTCCGGCAGCGAGCGTTCATGTCCCGACCGTGGCCCGGAACAGCGGACATGAAACCGGGCCCACTAGTCCTGTGTCGAAATTACTTAACGTAGGGAGGTAATTCTTTCACCACAACCCATTTTTAGATCTGCTCTACAAATCTGCTATCTCAGTCCAAAACCCCATGTTAAAGGTGAACTATTCCCTTTAACCCTCGCCCTACGGGGGTCCTAAAACGACCCCCTGAGGTTTTTGTTGCATAACTTTTTAGACGTGCAGCGCATCTTGCTGACATTTTCAGTAGCTAAGTATACAACATTTATACGTATGCTATAAAAAGTTCATTGAAATTGGTTTGAGAAATCTGGGAAATAATGATGTTTTGATGACGTCATGTTGGTGGAAAAACGAGAAATGTTTGAAAAATCATAGAAAACAGAGTTTTGAAGCAAATTGTAAACGCAATTAAGCCAAGATAAAACATGTTATTTTCTTTAAGATGCCAGTCTCGGATTTGCGAAATTTTGGGTTTTTGATCCTCAAAATGGACAAAAACTGATTTTTGGGGAAAAATCACCACAAAATCTAAAATTTTAAAGATGTTAAAAAACGAATATATGTGAGGGACTTGAGTATGGACAATACTCAAACCAATTTTCAAAGAAATATCTTTATTTTTGACTGAGTGATGGCTCCCAAGTGTAAGAAATTCATGACGTCATTTTTTATAACTTTTTTTTGACTTTTTTGACCAGATACGAATGTCTTTTCTGTATTTCTGAGACAAAACTGGTCTAGGGACATGCCTTTTTATTTACATTTATCAATTTCTCATTTCGAGGTTTTCTGACAGAGCAAAATCGCTGTTCTGGACATGGTCGATCGAGGTCATTCACTTGACCTGGAAGGTCACTCGTTGACTCGAAACCTCAAAATTGCATACCGTTCGATTCCAAACATGACAGGCAACATGTTGGTTCTTACCGTGCTGCTCTATGTTGCTTGGTTTGGAAATTAGCAGGGGGTCTTTTTAGGACCCCCCCCCCCCGTAGGGCGAAGGTGAAAAAAAAACTCCCGTAGGGCGAGGGTTAAAACTCTGTTTACTACGATTTTTCAAACATTTATCGTTTTTCCACCAACATGACGTCATCGAAACATCATTATTTCCCACATTTCTCAACCAATTTCGATGAAATTGTTACAGCATACGTATGATTGTTGTATACTTAGCTACTGAAAATGTCAGCAAGATCCGTTGCATGTCTAAAAAGTTATGCAAGAAAAACCTCAGGGGGGTCGTTTTAGGACCCTCCCGTAGGGCGAGGGTTAAGACATGTTGCGTCGCCAGTTTCCAAAATAAAACAGTACTTCTTTTGGTACCGCACGTGCATGTGTATTGTGTGTGCATTCGTGTCAGGAGCGACTGTGCCCACTGCCCAGCCATGTTTAAGGTGATACAGAACCGCTGGTGTTGGGCCGGACCGCCGCTGGTGTGCCCGTTGATCGTTGCTCTGCTGGGCTTCGTGCGTGCAATGTATCGACGTGAGACGTCTCAGTCTGTGAGACGTCCCAGTCCGCCAGAGACGTCCCAGTCTGTGAGACGTCCCAGTCTGTGAGACGTCCCAGTCTGTGAGACGTCCCAGTCTGTGAGACGTCCCAGTCTGTGAGACGTCCCAGTCTGTGAGACGTCCCAGTCTGTGAGACGTCCCAGTCTGTGAGACGTCCCAGTCTGTGAGACGTCCCAGTCTGTGAGACGTCCCAGTCTGTGAGACGTCCCAGTCTGTGAGATGTCCCAGTCTGTGAGACGTCCCAGTCTGTGAGATGTCCCAGTCTGTGAGACGTCCCAGTCTGTGGGACGTCCCAGTCTGTGAGACGTCCCAGTCCGCCAGAGACGTCCCAGTCTGTGAGACGTCCCAGTCTGTGGGACGTCCCAATCCGCCAGAGACGTCCCAGTCTGTGAGACGTCCCAGTCTGTGGGACGTCCCAGTCTGTGGGACGTCCCAGTCTGTGGGACGTCTGTCCGCCAGAGCGGGACAGTCTGTGAGACGTCCCAGTCTGTGAGACGTCCCAGTCTGTGAGACGTCCCAGTCTGTGAGATGTCCCAGTCTGTGAGATGTCCCAGTCTGTGGGATGTCCCAGTCTGTGGGACGTCCCAGTCCGCCAGAGCGGGACAGTCTGTGAGACGTCCCAGTCCGCCAGAGCGGGACAGTCTGTGAGACGTCCCAGTCCGCCAGAGACGTCCCAGTCTGTGAGACGTCCCAGTCTGTGAGACGTCCCAGTCTGTGGGACGTCCCAGTCTATGAGACGTCCCAGTCTGTGGGACGTCCCAATCCGCCAGAGCGGGACAGTCTGTGAGAAGTCCCAGTCTGTGAGATGTCCCAGTCCGCCAGAGACGTCCCAGTCTGTGAGACGTCCCAGTCCGCCAGAGCGGGACAGTCTGTGAGACGTTCCAGTCCGCCAGAGCGGGACAGTCTGTGAGACGTCCCAGTCCGCCAGAGCGGGACAGTCTGTGAGACGTCCCAGTCTACCAGAGCGGGACAGTCTGTGAGACGTCCCAGTCCGCCAGAGCGGGACAGTCTGTGAGACGTCCCAGTCCGCCAGAGCGGGACAGTCTGTGAGACGTCTCAGTCCGCCAGAGCGGGACAGTCTGTGAGACGTCCCAGTCCGCCAGAGCGGGACAGTCTGTGATACGTCCCAGTCCGCCAGAGCGGGACAGCCTGTGAGACGTCCCAGTCTACCAGAGCGGGACAGTCTGTGAGACGTCCCAGTCGGCCAGAGCGGGACAGTGTGTGAGACGTCCCAGTCCGCCAGAGCGGGACAGTCTGTGAGACGTCTGTCCACCAGAGACGTCCCAGTCTGTGAGACGTCCCAGTCCGCCAGAGCGGGACAGTCTGTGAGACGTCCCAGTCCGCCAGAGCGGGACAGTGTAGCACCAATGCCGGCACATATCGAAGCACGTCCACAGTATGCCAATAAATGCACTGGCTTGTATGTACACGATAGTCTTTTATTAGCGAATAACACTCACCAGGGTACTGCCGCATGATGCCCGTGGACGAGCCAAAGAACTGCCAGGACATGGACGGGTCAATCTTGAAGTTGGACGTGAACGCCCTGTCAAGAGCCTCGGACCATTGGATCGTGTTGTTCACCTCCATGGCTGCGGCGAGAAAACGGGAGGCGGTCACGATACACGGCTCTCGAATGATTGGCACTAAGCATCACTTACTCATACTCATACTCATACTGTTTATTAAGGCATTCCGCAGTATACTTGCGGCTATTACTACCTCTCGTCACTGTTAACCCGCGCACTGCAGGGGGTGTTGATTTCCGCCCCCCCCCCCCTCTCAGGGTTTTCTCAGATAGTAAAAAAACGGCGGCGCGCAGCGCCGCCGGGTTTTGGCGCTCCTGTTAGGACATCAATTCCGCACACTTTGAAAAAATTATTGACCTCGGGTCATCTCAGGTCAGGTCACCAGACCAGGTCAAGTGACCCCATCTCCAAAAACGTTTGCAGTTGTGTCAAAGCCAGAGTTTTTCACCGATCAGTTTGAAACTTCCAGGTTGTCATGAGGGCATACATACTTACAATTCGTGTATCTCGGAATTTTGATATCGGTGACTTAAGGTCAGGTCAATTTCGTGACCTCCCCTCCCCATAATTCAATGGGGAAATATTAAAATGCTTCCTATTTCAAAGATGTGCGTGCTATTAGTCCAATTACTTCTGGATAATGTTATTATAGGATGTTCTTGATGATCCAAGTGTAAGTTTTGTTCAGTGACCCCTATGGGGTTATTTGAGGTCATCAGAGTTCACCATCACTTGTTTGTCAATAACTCACGACATAATGAAGATAGATAAGTAAACCCGACAGCAATGTGTTTGTCTCATCGAGACACGTACGTCTCCCTATATGCAACATGACCTACTTGGGTCTTGACCTCAGGTCAAGATCACGTGACCTGTGGTCAATTTTTTTTAAAAGTTGACTTAACAAGGTCACCATGTATATCACTCGAAGCGTCTTGACGAGACAAACACAATGACGTAAACTGTTTTCCGTTAGCTTATTAGGTTAAAAGTTATTAGCGAACAAACTGTTTTGAAAAACATTTCCCCTTTTTTACCTCTGGAGCCTCAAATATTGACCTGAGATCAAATTTGAGAACACTCTGTCGATTGAAAATTTCAATGGCTGGCGATTGCTTTTTGCGGTTTGTTTCTAGCTACCATAGTTCCCGAGATATATGGGAATGTCTGGAGCAAAGTCCTAAAAAAGGAAGACAAAAACTGGAAAATTGGACTTTGATGACCTCTGGTGACGTCAATTTTGACCTGACCCCAAAAAAAAATACTGAAATACTTTCGATAGAACTTGTATCAAGCTATCAAACGCCGTTTTCCACTTGCCGCTACGTAACGTAGTTTTTTAGATCTCACGGGGGCGGAAATCAACCCCCCCTGCAGTTCGTGTTCGGCGCAAACCCCCTGCAGTGTGCAGGTTAAATATAAAACTACAGGAATGTGTTCGGAACACAACGCACACGCACACAAACACACGCACAACGTCACACAATTACAAGCACACATTAGTCAAAACTAAATATAAACTTGCATTGAGACATTAGGATTAAACCTGTGCCGACCGGCCATCGCTGAGGTGCCGCCTCAGACGGCGACTGAACAGGTGCGGAGGGAGCCGCGATAGATCGGGTGGCAGGGCGTAAAACGACGCCGGTCCCCTGCACTCAAACCGCCTCCTCCCCATTTCGGCGCTGGACCGCGGTACATACAACAGGCGGTCCTGCCTCGTGACAACGCCCAGGTCACGGCCGCGAGCCTCGGCTACAGTGGTGAGACCGGCCGCCAAGACCTCCGGCTCACCGCTACAAAGCACCTTGTGCACGAGACTCAGGGCGTGGTACGACACAAGTTGCTCCGCGCTGAGCCACCCCAGTCGCCTCAGCAAATCAGACACATGATCATACTTTTTGCGGCCGAAAATTACTTTAGCTGAATAGTTAAGTATTTTTTTTAATACGAGAGCGGTTCTGCTTGGTGCCACTGCCGTACACCGAGATACAAATTACAATATATAATTTGCGAGACGACCAGGGCGTTGGCAAGCGCGAGAATCACGGCGGGGGGTAGGTGTCCCCGCAGATGTGACAGACCACTCACAATTCTAAAGCAGCGTTTAGTAATCGTTGAAACGTGAGCTGTCCAATTGAGAGAACGATAAAAGGTGAGGCCGAGGTTTTTGGCTTCCGAAATGGGGAGTAAATCATGGTCGCGGAATGTTACTTTGATGTCGGGTAAAGTGCGCAGATTTTGTGGGCTGCCCAAGAGCATCAGTTGGGTCTTAGCGGCGTTAACTTTAAGTCCGTTTGCTCGGAACCAAATGTCAAGAGAGACCAGAACGTTTTCCATGCGTGCGACGACTGTTTGAATTTCAGACTTTTTGCCGCTGACCATAATTTGTGTGTCGTCGGTGTATTGGACTACTACTGCGTCTTCGGCAAACTGACTGATGTCGTTAGCGAACACGCAGTAGAGAAGAGGCCTTAAAGCTGAGCCTTGGAAAATACCGATGTTATTGGGCAGCGGTGGGATTTTTTTTACACCGCCCAGATTATCAGTGAGGCTGACACACTGGGTGTGGTTTCTCAGGTATGCCGAGAACCAAGATGTGTCGATTCCATGAGCCTGTAATTTAGTAAGGAGCCTTGAGTGGTCGATCACATCGAAACATTTGGTCACGAAACATGGGGGATACTTCTCCATGGTCGAAGGCGGATAGGATATGGTCGGATATGGAAGTCAGCGCAGTTTCCGTGGAGTGACGGGGGCGAACACCGTGCTTGTTAGGAGAAAGGAAGTTATTTTTGGAGAGGTAAGTGTGAAGCTGCTGGTGGACAGCTTTCTCTACAGTTTTGGCAATGACAGGGACGATGGAGATAGGACAGAAGTTGGATGGGTCAGAGGGATCACCGGATTTAAGGATAGGGTGTACCAGGGAGTGTTTCCAGGATTGAGGGACGTCGGATAAGGTAATGCTGGAATTGACCAAATGCAATAACACCTCTCCGATCGAGTCAAGACACATGCGAAACATGTGAATACTGATGCCGACGTCATCGCAGGCCGACGAGTCATTCATCCCGAAGACGATGGCCCGCAGCTCCGCCAGTGACAGCGGCATCAGCTCGAGCGCGCAGGCACCGACACGCGGCAGGCGACACGCCACATCCGACACATCACCCAACCCGGCGAGCTCGCCAGCCACGCGCGGTCCAACGCTGATAAAATACTGGTTCAGTTGGTCGACTGTCGACAACGAGTGTTTAACTTTGGACTTTAGCTGTAATTGGGTTACTGCTGCCTGTTGCTCATTTACTTGAATAAACTAAACTAAACTAAACTAAGACTGAAGCGCCAGGCTTCTCACGAGAGGATCGCTTGCCGGCAACAAAAGGTCTTATAGCGTCGCTCGACATCGTCACGACTGTCGCGCCTGATGGCGGAACGCACTGCCCGATTCACGCCACGGTACTCGGTCGACCCGACTCTGCCAGCGCCCCACGACGGCGACACATCAAAGCTTTAGTGGCGTCTGACACTGTGGGGGCGCCGGGGTTCCGGATTCGAACAGTCCTGACGGGAGCATGGTCGTCTATCACAAGTAAAAAGATGGCAACAAAACTATCCCACTTTCGCGTGACCGTGGGGGCACTAAAAACGGCCCTCCAATCGGCCCGCGCGAGATCGACATGTACAAGATCGGGGTCAATACAACGGAGGCAGCGCGTGCGCACTCGGGTGCACGGAGGCTTAAAACGAGGCATGTCAACAGATGCGCGAACAAACTTTGGGTGCTAAAATGGCAAACTTTTGTAAAACAGGACTTAACTTGACGAACATGCTATAGTGTACCGAGGAACTGGTGACGAGCGCGTACGTATGTACGTTTGTACGTGAAGCCGTTTAAATAGGGAGTCGTCTAATTGCAAAAGTAAAATGTATGACGACTTGTCATATCAAAGCCAGAAGTCGAAAAAAAACATCACATAAGTGCGACTTTGGAAAATGAAGCACTAACTTCACAGTACCAGTGTTCTTCGGCATTTGTATGAACCAAACTAATGGCTATGGCGCTGACGCAACTTACATTTGTCGAACACGTTTGTGGGTACGTGCACCGTGCTGTGGGTCATGTTGACAGGGATGCCGCTGAAGTGTTTGGACGAGTTTCCCAGTCGGAACTCCTTGTAACCATGCTTCAGTGTGAAGTTCTGCCCGTTGGCGACGTATTCGTTCAGCTTCTTGGCGTTGTAGTAGGTCACGTCGAGGTTGGCTTTCTCGGGGTGCGACATGGCGGCGTTCTCCGCCGTGTCCACGATCCTCTGTTGGCCCGGAGGGCAGGGTGGTTACTGTACAGGTGGTTACTGTCGAGGTTCGCTTTCTCGGGGTGCGACATGGCGGCGTTCTCCGCCGTGTCCACGATCCTCTGTTGGCCCGGAGGGCAGGGTGGTTACTGTACAGGTGGTTACTGTCAAGGTTGGCTTTCTCGGGGTGCGACATGGCGGCGTTCTCCGCCGTGTCCACGATCCTCTGTAGGCCCGGAGGGCAGGGTGGTTACTGTACAGGGGTGGAGCTTCTCCACAAAAGCTGGCGCTCAGCTGGGAAAAATCGCTTAAAGTACCATCAAAATCAACAACAAAAATACAGATTTCTCCCCGGATTTGACCCACTTCCTCGCACAAGTTGGGAGGGGGGGGGGGGGGAGCTGAAGCTCCCTCAGCTGAATAGGATCATATACCCCTGTTACTATATGTACACGTACAGTGTTGAGCGACAGGTGGGGCGGGCAGAGGTGACGGGCACAAGAGCCGGCCTGATATCAGAGCAGCCCGCTCTGGTACCGAGGCACATCCACAGGCAGGCCCGAATACTTCCCAGAGATGGGAGGAGAGGAGCCTCTTTGACAGGTTTGGTCCACTGGACGCTGACAATGAACAGAGAGCGCTCGTTGTGAGGAGAGCCTCGGAGAGATGCAATGGTGGAGGGGTACCATGGCGTGCCTTCATTGCGGCATCTGCCATCAGTGAACATAGCACGAACACTATTTAGTATATGGTGCTCGCTCTGTGACGTTAGGAAGCAGGTATTACCCACCAGGTATTATCAGCGATCAGGGACCAATAAACCACAATTTGTATATATTATTTTGCGTGGAAGCAGCAATACAATGGATGACGTCACGCCGTCACATTATATGGTGCAGCCTGACATACCTTGACAGCGTCCGTCTTCGCGTTCATCATGTCGATCATGTCGTTTGCCATCTTGATCAACAGCACCATGCCATCCACTGTCTCGACGGTGGCTTCTTCGTACGCCTGAAATGCGGGGGCAAAATGTGAATATTTTTTTTGCAACGAATTGTATGAACGGGTATTCTCAAGCAAGATAATCGTTCAATGGCAGTGGACTGGAGTCACTCCGCACAGAGACTTCCAAACGTGTGTGCTAAATATATAAATATTCTGTAACGGAAAGGTAATGGGTTCGAGCCCCATGCTGGCCGGAACTTTTCACAGCACTATAGTTTGGCTCGGGCAGTACTTTAGATACCGGGGTGTGGAACGACAGACAGACAGACAGAGGCTCTTCAAATAGTAAGTTAGAAGCCGGTCGTATCATGTACTGCAGTACAGTCTACCAATCAAAATTATACGGTAGTCCAGCCTTCTACACAGCAATACGCCAATAGCAGGAAAATGTGTTTTTAACTTAGCATGATTAATACATTTTTACACCATTGCGTTGGAAATTCAATCATGTTTGTTGTTTTGACAGCGATAAATTAAACTACTTCAGACTTTGTAGATATTGAAGTTTTCTGCGAAAGCCTAAACAGGCATAAACATTCACTATCATCGCACTGGTCAGCAGTTACCTTGCCTTATTCCTTGTTGCGTGTCAATCAATAAGGTAAGTTTGATACACTGTATCTATATTCTATATATGCATTGGAGTCTTTCTTTCGGTTATGAAAAATCTGCTTCTCTTAAAGGAAGCTTCTCTTAAAAAACCCAATGTTCACCTTCAACATTGGGTTTTTAACTTAAATAGCTAGTTTTGTAACCCGTGTTGAGAAATCCCTATCTGTAACTGTTCTTGTCTGAAAAGACTCCCCAGCCGAAGATATTTGACTTTTTGGCGAAGAAATGCGGCGCATATATGATATACCGTACCATCTGAAAGTGCCAGCACTGCATGGAACATGCGCAGACCAATAACGCACACCATAAACTTAATAATTTACGACCTTCCGTCCTGAATTGGCGCGATGTAGGACCATTTTTGAAAAGCAAAAAAAGAAACTGTATTCAAAAATATAATACAATCCTGTTCTGACAAATTTTCCGAAGGTGAACTATTTCCTTTAAAGGAACTGTCCCACCTTTGTGAAAGTTGTCTAATCACACTTAATTGTATGTCTACATGTCAGGCGAGGTCAGCTGAACATGTTCGTGAACTTTTCTTCCGAAAAAATGCCCATCTTGGAAGATATTCAACTTTTAGTTTTAAGCGAAAAGTTGGGTTGGTGACGTCATATGATTTTGTTTAATAACAGGGAAATCCTTTGTGCTGCCAAGTATATGGCACAATTTTTTGTCGACATCTATTGCGCAGAAAAAGCGAACCACCCGGTGTCTAGATTGGCTTAGATTACGAACCACCCGGGGATCGGGAAATGAAAGGCGAAAATATTCCAAGGCTAACCTTAGAACAAATCGACTATCATTACCAGTTGGGTAAAAAGACGACGCTGTCGGTTTATAATCCCTATTCAAATACACGGGCCTTATTTTTTACAGATGTCAAAATCAAACTCGAATATCTTTTTGATTAGATCATTGTGGTTTTTTTAACTGCTACCATACTTAATTTCAATGCCTAGCCATAAAAATGGCTATCTCAACTCCAATATAATGTTAAGGAAGGATAGTCCATTTAATGTATGAAATACTTCATCATGTTTAAAACCGTGAAACTTGGTTGGTAGCTTTGATCGGTCGTTCTCCGTCTGCAGCTGGCAGAGTCTCCAGTTGTTTCACACTCCCCTCTTCAGTACCGACTCTCTCCATCGCCATTCTGTACATCGGTTAACCTTTTGTGAGTAGATTGTTCCCCCACGACCACGACCTTGTTCAGGTATAGTATATCAAATGACATACATTTCCTTTGACTTCCTACAACGGCTATCGATGCTGAACCAACAGCTGCTGCTCTGCAGTTCCAACTGTCCTTCATTCCCTTTAGAATTTAAACTCTACTCAACTCCATTCACTGATTTCAGGCGTCTCCGCCTTCGTCCTGCAGTCGCCGCTGTGCCCACTTCACACTGCAGTGTCCGTGGGTCTCCGCACTGTCCACTGTCGTAGCTCCTCTCTGCGGTTTCAGCCGTTAATGGTATCGCGCTGTTCCCCGGAGTGCGGCGTCCTGAGTCGTCCCTCCGCCGCCCCGCCGCCTGGTCCGGGGTCGGAGGAGGGGCCCGGGATGGCCGCCTGCCCACGAGTCGGCCGCTGCTGCCGCTGCCGCTGGGTTCAGGATCGATGTCGATGCCGCCCGACACCGCCACAATCGACCGGCTGACGCCACATTTATCTTGGTCTGAGCATAACACGGCCGTGTGCCGGGCCCCGGCGCGATCCAGCTGCAGAGCCGACGCGAAGCAGCCGCCGGACCAGTTCCATCACCTGCAAAGCTGCTGATCGCTTACAGCCTGTCGCAACTTAGAACGACCGTATTCGAGGATGGCCATGGTTAAACAATGGTCAGGGATGGGCAGGGAGTACATATAGTGGACGCGGGTGAATGTATATTTGAATACTTCCTGAATCCTGTTTCATTGTACTATATTTGCTTAGCTTTTTCGGTATTATTATGGTTGAATTGTTTGCTCTGCCGTTCAGCACAAACTACTATGTCTACGAGTTGGTTCATGGTTGGTACCTGGATTATAATCAAACTGAAATATGGAAGTTCAAAGTATTACTGACTTCTTGACTACACCGTGGAATCGCCGATACATGTCGAATATTAACGACTCATTCTCCATGGCCATAGAACGAATGCAATTTTGACCAATTATCACTAACAATAAACGCATATCAGGGCCAGGGAAAACATGGAGGCAATACATGTTGGTGTAAAATATTGCTACGCTCAATTTAACTGGCGTAATTTACTTCGGCAGAATCTTAAATGGTCGAACTCAGCAATTTTAATTAAAGCATACTGCTCTCATGCCTTTTGAGGCATTTTGATTTGAAGCAGAGACGCTTAAATGCTACAATTCAGTTCGAACATTGCGCGAAAATGAAAATATGAACCAGCTTTATTTATTGCCCTCAGTAAATACCGTTGTGGCTGAAGTCAACAGAATCAGTGCATGAGTCGGATACTAATCTGACAAGAGAGGCTGAGAGTGTGCCGCCGAAGAGGCGCCGCGGCCCGCGGGCGCGCAGTAAGCCAATCTGACAGAGAGGCTGGGAGTGTGCCGCCGAAGAGGCGCCGCGGCCCGGGGGCGCGCAGTAAGCCAATCTCGCTCAGCTCTCGAACGCTCCCGAAAAGGATCCGCAGGCTAGCGTCCCTTCGTATACCGCTAATGTTCCAGCTAGATCAAGCTTGGCTAGGTTTTATTAAATGCATTTAGAAATTCCTTGTTTTGAAAGAAAATCCACAATTATTCAATAATATGGCAGTAGCTTTCAAGTTCCGCATAAACAACCCACCGCCGCCAAATTAGTATTGCCGTTTTATTTATCTTCGTCTAGCTCACCGAATAGCCTTAAACCACGAATGTATTTTTGAGTTCCCATTGACTGAGTGAATATAGCGACACATATTTTTACGTTGGAGCATTTTGACTTGGACCATTGTAAGCTCTGCCAGGTGAAAAGGAACGGACTTGATTTCTATCGACCTTTTCGACTTATTTGCTGTGCAGCCAAGACAAGTTATCGCGCAAGCGCAAGTGAAGTCCCATTTCTCTGAAGACCTCTGGTCGGCCGGCATCCCCTTCATTTTCAGTGTCACAGTGACGCTGTTAGCCAAGTCGCAAGCCGAACATCCGGAAAAAGACGTAAATGAATAACCCATAGTAACATCAAATGGAAATAAAATAAAGTGGAAATTTAAAAAGAAATAAATGTCAGAAAATGCGTCTTCAATCAGTGATTTATTTTGAGTATTCACTATTTATGAAGGAGATTCATCACGTACCTATACCTAATAAATATTATATTGATGAACAACTATATGAATGCCAGGCACGAAACATATGTGTTATTAAAACTGCTATTTTAAATCCAATATTCATTGCATGGGTCAAAATCAGACTGGTTATTGATTCAACACTGATTGAATCGATTGGAATCGTTCAATCAAAGTTCCTTGAATCAACAAATAATTGATTCACCACCAGATCTTTTGATTCATGATTCATGATTGAATCAAAACCCGCATCAAATCAAGGCTGATTGAATCAAAAGATTTAACGATTCTTAACAATTCGAGGACACTGGTAAATTGTGCAAATACATGCAGTCCCAGTGGCTACATTCATTTATACTGAAATAGTTTTGCTGTAACAATGTTTGAATGATCATATATATGTATGTTTCCATTTGTATTTATTTGACATAAATTGAACACATATATTTAAATGTTGAATCAAACGTGAATCGATTAGAATATTTGTTTTGATTCTTTGAATCGGAAAGAATCAATTCTCAAATTTTCATCCGTGAATCTAACGGTGATTGGATCATTCAGACTCCAAAATGAATCATGATTGAATCGTTCCAAAAAAGTTGAATCAATAACCAGTCTGGGTAAAATGAGATATTTTCAGGCAGCATATCTGAATCAAATTTCCACACAATCTGCCAGGCGTTGCGGAGTTTTAGACTATCTGAATCAAATTTAAAAAATACTAATACAAATAAATGTAATTTGTTTTATTGTGTGCATTATTATCATTTGACCTATCACCAATACAGCTTTGTGTATATAACGTAGGTAAAATAAATTACGACCGAGCGCCCTCCTTCCGTGGTATAAGGAGGAAATCTGAATATGAGCTGCCCGGCCCGGCCCGACCCGGGGCGACGCTTTTGAGAAGCTAATATCTCTGCAACCGCACGTCCGATTGGCAAGCGGGCTTCTTTGCTGAGCAGCCCCATCCAACCTACACTAAAAACCTGTTTTGATAACTTTCACTGAAATGTATCCAGCGTCCAGCGAGGTACCTCCTTGGGCTCCGGCGATCACTTTAGGCACTTTCCGCACTTTGGAAACCATTTGGTCACGCTTCGAGACTAAAAAAACATGAGCTTTTACCGTCATTGGTCTCAGAGACCATCTAGGGAGCCAACAAGATTATAAGTCAGAATTCAACGCACGACCTGAATTACTTCTGTAATGTAATGCTCAGCTGACCCAGGCCATGCTGGCCTAGCTTAGACCCTGTAGGTGGCGCTAAATGTTTCTAGAAGTGTGAAAGGTGGCGCTTGAGTCGGGTTACCAAAGGCCATGCCATTCGAAGACTGACAAGTTTGTGAGCAGAATGCGTACTTCCGTACTTGTAGTTGAGGTGCCGCTCAACAGATGGCGTTATCCAGAAACAATTATTTTTTCGTATTGTTTTACCAAAAACAGACATTATCTCAACATTTCGGAGGACAGTTTGAAGTTGGGAAATATCGCGAAAAGCAATCTAAACGGAGATGTTGTCATGAGATCTGAAAAGTGAATGTCTTAGATATAGGTAGTCTTTGCTAATGTGTCAAACGGAAGCAACATATCCAAAGTCAGAATGTTATATATGGTAAAAGTTCACGGGGATTTTTACCGCGACACAGCGTGGCCTAATGAGGCTGAAGCAGTTATTAACTAATTATTCAGCCGAAGTGGCGGTCTATCATACAATTAACGGTATCGACCGTGAAGTGTACGCCAGTCACGTCACGGTCAGTATAAGTGTGTCGCGTCGCGGTCAGTATATAAGTGAGTCACGTAACTGAACGGCGTTGGCAATAGTTTGTATGTATTTGGTTGGGGGCGTCATCCGCTCGGTTCAATAAATAACTACGTCTATCAATTAATTGTTTTATGGAAGCTCAACCGCGGTGGACGGAACGCCACGTGAATTCGGGAGCGCCCTAAGGAACGGATAACGATGTGGGGTACATTGTGAGACCATGCAGCTTTCTCGTCAGGCCTAAACGCAATGGAATGAAGATCAGATTATCTGGTTCATGCGCCTGAAGCCTTAAAAGAGTGTGCGGAGAACCGCCCATGGTTTCTGAGAAGCATACATGGTTTCAGCTGATGTCCCTGAAGTTAGCGTCATCGTCATCACACAACTCCAGCGTCAGCTTTTGATTTTCCCCAAACTACGTGTATAGGTCAATCAGACAATGCGGATTCCAAAAATCAAGTCCATTTTCCGATAGGGATTGACCTTTCAGGTCAAATTTTAGGTCAAAGGACAGGGAACAGTGTTAACGGTTGATTTTCCCCAAACTTCGTGCATAGGTCAATCTGACCATGCTGATTCAAACAATCAAGTCCATGTTGCGATAGCGATTGACCTTCTAGGTCAAATTTGAGGTCAAACGAAGGGGAACGCACTGTAGCCTAAACTTGCTGTCGATTTACTTTAAAATGGTCTTATACCATTCATTGGGTCAAAATCTAGCGTGAGCGAGACTGTCAGGTTTCAAGGCCATGTCCTTCCAGGTCAAATTTCAGGTCAAAGGACGGAGAACGAGCTGGAGCCTAAAGTTACCGTCCGATGTGCTTTAAAATGGTCTCAAACGATTCCTTGGGTCAAAATCGAGTGTGAGCGAGACTTTCAGGTCCTGACTTATAAGGTCAATTTGTAGGTCAAAGGACAGGGAACAGCGTTAACGGTTGGTTTTCCCCAAACTACGTGCATAGGTCAATCAGACCATGCTGATTCCAAAAATAAAATATATTTTGCGATGGCGATTGACCTACTAGGTCAAATTTGAGGTTAAGCGAAGGGGAACGCACTGGAGCCTAAAGTTACCGTCCTATTTGCTTTACAATGGTGTTAAACGATTCCTTGGGTCAAAATCTAGCGTGAGCGAGACTTTCAGGTCCTGACCTATAAGGTCAATTTTCAGGTCACAGGACAGGGAACAGCGTTAACGGTTGATTTCCCCAAACTTCGTGCATAGGTCAATCAGACCATGTTCATTCCAAAAATCAAGTCCATTTTGCGATAGCGATTGATCTACTAGGTCAAATTTGAGGTCAAACGAAGGGAACGCGCTGCAGCCTAAAGTTACCGTCTGATTTACTTTAAAATGGTCTCAAACGATTTCTTGGGTAAAATCTAGCGTGAGCGAGACTTTCAGGTCCTGACTTATAAGGTCAATTTGCAGGTCACAGAACAGGGAACAGCGTTAACGGTTGATTTCCCCAAACTTCGTGCATAGGTCAATCAGACCATTGTCATTCCAAAAATCAAGTCCATTTTGCGATAGCGATTGACCTACTAGGTCAAATTTGAGGTCAAACGAAGGGAACGCGCTGGAGCCTAAAGTTACCGTCTGATTTGCTGTAAAATGGTTGCAAACGATTCCTTGGGCAAAATCTTGCGTGAGCGAGACTTTCAGGTCCTGACCTTTAAGGTGACATTTCAGGTTATAGGACAGGGAACAGCGTTAACGGTTGGTTTCCCCCAAACTTCGTGCATAGGTCAATCAGACCATGTTGATTCCAAAAATCAAATTCATTTTGTGATAGCGATTGACCTTCTTGGTCAAATTTGAGGTAAAACGAAGGGGAACGCGCTGGGGCCTAAAGTTACCGTTTGATTTGCTTAAAATGGTCTCAAACGATTCCTTGGGTCAAAATCTAGCGTGAGCGAGACTTGTAGGTTTCCAGATCATGGCCTTTCAGTACAAATTTCAGGTCAAACGAAGGGGAACGCGCTGGAGCCAAAAGTGACCGTCCGATTTGCTTTAAAATAGTATCAAACGATTCCTTGGGTCACAATCGAGCGTGAACGAGACTTTCAGGTTTCCAGGTCATGACCTTTCAGGCCAAATTTCAGGTCAAAGGACAGGGAACGAGCTGGAGACTAAACTTGCCGTCGATTTGCTTTAAAATGGTCTCATACCATTCCTTGGGTCAAAATCTAGCGTGAGCGAGACTTTCAGGTTTCCAGGTTATGACCTTTTAGGTCAAATTTCAGGTCAAAGCACGGGGAACGCGCTGGAGCCTAAAGTTACCGTCCAATTTGCTTAAAATGGTCTCAAACGATTCCTTGGGTCAAAATCTAGCGTGAGCGAGACTTTCAGGTCCTGACCTTCAAGGTCAAATTTCAGGTCAAAGGACAGGGAACAGCGTTAACGGTTGATTTCCCCCAAACTTCGTGCATAGGTCAATCAGACCATGCTGATTCCAAAAATCAAGTCCATTTTACGATAGCGATTGACCTTCAAGGTCAAATTTAGGTCAAACGAAGGGGAACGCTCTGGAGCCTAGTTACCGTCCGATTTGCTTTAAAATGGTCTCAAACGACTTCTTGGGTCAAAATCTAGCGTGAGGGAGACTTACAGGTTTCCAGGTCCTGGTTCAGGTCCTTTTAAGCAAATCAGACGGTAGCTTTAGGCTCCAGCGCACTCCCCGTCCTTTGGCTTGAAATTTGACCTAAAAAGTCATGACCTGGCAACCTGAAATTCTCGCTCACGCTAGATTTTTACCCAAGGAATCGTTTCAGACCATTTTAAAGGAAATCGGACGGAAACTTCAGGCTCTAGCGCGTTCCCCTTTGTTTGACCTGAAATTTGTACTGAAAGGTCATGACCTGGAAACCTGAAAGTCTCGCTCACGCTAGATTTTGACCCAAGTAATCGTTTGAGACCATTTTAAAGCAAATGGGACGGCAACTTTAGGTTACAGCACGTTCCTCTTTGTTTGACCTCATATTTGAACTAGGTCAATCGCTATCGCAAAATGGACTTGATTTTTCGAATCAGCATGGTCTGATTGACCTATGCACGAAGTTTGGGGAAAACCAACCGTTAACGCTGATCCATGTCATATGACCTGAAATTTGACCTTAAAGGTCAGGACCTGAAAGTCTCGCTCACGCTAGAGGTTGACCCAAGGAATCGTTTGAGACCATTTTAAAGCAAATCGGAGGGTAACTTTAGGCTCCAGCGCGTTCCCCTTCGTTTGCCCGCACATTTGACCTAGAAGGTCAATCGCTATCGCAAAATAGACTTAATTTTTTGAATGAAAATGGTCCGATTGACCTATGAACGAAGTTTGGGGGAAAATCAACTGGTAACGCTGTTCCCTGTCCTATGACCTGGAATTTGACCTTAAAGGTCAGGACCTGAAAGTCTCGCTCACGCTAGAGTTTGATCCAAGGAATTGTTTGAGACCATTTTAGAGCAATCAGACGGTAACTTTAGGCTCCAGCGCGTTTCCCTTAGTTTGACCTAAAATTTGACCTAGAAGGTCAATCGCTATCGCAAAATTGACTTGATTTTGTTTTAATCAGCATGGTCGGATTGACCTATGTACGTGAGGGGTGTTGAAAAGTGTTTTCTCGCAAAAGCTCCGCAACGGCTGGGCAGATTGTGTGCAAATTTGGTGTGTGGTTAGGGCCCCGCAGTCGCCACTTCCCACATGTCAGGGGTGGGGTGCCTCTGAACGTGCGCACGTACACACCCCTATTCTCTATCTCAGGAACGGCTGAGCCGATTGTGTTCGAATTTTGTAGGTGGTTAGAGACCTCTCAGCCGCCGCCTTCCCACAAGTCAGGGGTGGGTGCCTCTGCACGTGCGCACGTGCACACCCCTATCATATATCTCAGGAACGGCTGAGCTGATTGTGTTCAAATTCGGTGTCATGGTTAAAGGAAATAGTTCACCTTCAACATGGGTTTTGAACTGAAATAGCAGTTTTGTAGCCCGTGTTGAGAAATCCTGATCTGGAACTTGTCTTGGCTGAAAAGACTCTCCAGCCGAAGATATTTGACTTTTTGGCGAAGGAATACGGCGCATATATGTTGTACCGTACCGTCTGAAAGTGCCAGCACTGCCATGGAGCATGCGCAGACCAATAACGCACACCATACAACCAATAATTTACAACTTTCTGTCCTGAATTGGCGCGATGTAGGACCATTTTTTAAAAGAAAAAAAGAAACTGTATTAAAAAATATAATAAAATCGTGTTCTGAAAAAATGTCCGAAGGTGAACTATTTCCTTTAAGGACATCACAGCTGCCTCTTCAACACAAGTCAGGGATGGGTGCTTGTGCACGTCCGCACGTGCGCACCTTTTTTTTATCTGAGAAACTACTTGCCCGATCGAGTTGAAATTCACCATATATTTAATTCGCGCTCGCTCGTTCATCGCCAACTACAGCGCCTTACTGGTGTTACCTTTACCAATGTGGATAGCAAGCTTGATAACTGCATTTGTGTTAAAAGGATTATACAGGTTTCCGTCCTGAAAGTAAATGCACTCTTTTGCAGTTGTGTGAGCTTTAAACACGTTTAAGACATATAACAGGGACCTCAATGCTCATTTAGTCCATTATTTCAGCAATTATCAGCGTTAAACTTGTGCGTTTGTCGAGACTAGTATCAGATAACGAGTACTTGATCGGCACTACTGTCCACCACTTTCATCTTAAGATCAATTTGAGAGTTTTGAATTATCTGCAAGTCCTACACTGGATCACAAAATGATTATGCAATTCAAAACTGACGGGACTTTATATTACTACACACCGTTCGTTGAGGTTTTGTGTTGTGGTTTTCTTATCTCCGGCCTTTAGCGTTGAGAATTTGGTGGTGGCGTATTATTTTTTTGGCATGAAAATTCATGAAAAATATTTTTAAAAAAATTGGAAAACTAGGTAACTGCTGGTGTCGTTGGAACAAAAGAAGTTTATTTGCTTTCAAATATTGCTTATTTTACCGGAAATATGCCATAAGTGAGGTGTTTTTATTAGCATAACAGAGATGACTGACTGGCTCTGCCTCAGCCGGTCCTGCAGAAAATACGCGGTGGCATCACCGCGCACTTTGGAATGTCCTTACGTGCAGAAGAGGTCATTTCCAGAAAAATGTGGCTACCGTGGGACTTCTAGCACCTTTATAAGTACGTTTTACTATGTAACTCAATTATTTTGGGAAAAACCCGTATAATTCCTTTAACTAGGAGAATATTGACCACTCCGTACATATATTTGTATCCAGTGTTAGGATTAAAGCTCACCTTTGAGATGTTGTTGCGAGTCGTATTCTGGACGCACACTTCAGAGATCATATTTCCGAAGCTCCTTGCCCAGTTCTGTACCCTGTGGAAGATAGAACAAATACATTAACCCTCGCCCTACGGGGAGGGGGAGGGGTCCTAAAACGACCCTCCCTTGAGGTTTTTCTTGAATAATTTGGTACACATGTGGCGCATCTTGCTGAAATTTTCAGCAGCTGAGTTTACAACAATTATACGTATCCTATAACAATTTGAAGTGTATACGACTTTTAGATCGTGACCTGACCTTTCGCCAAGGTCATGTCAGAACCCAAAGGGTCATTGACCTGACCCCAAAGGTCACCAGTTGACCTAGATGCTCAAAATGGGATGCCTTTGGATGCCTTTACACGTCACACCCTCGAGGTCGAAGTTCGACGATCAGCTGATCTCCCGCAGGATTCAGCATCATTGGCCACCATACAGACCGGATCTGTCCTGCCTGGACTTCAGCTTCTGGCCTCAAGTTGCAGATTAGGTCGTCAGTCGCAAGCCCCGAACCCTGAAGCAGCTAAAGGCGATCGTGGAAAACTTCGCCCGCAACATGGACGAGGACCAGCTAAGGCGGATGGTGCGTCACACCCGTCGCCGAGCCGAGCTTTGCTGCGCGGAGGAGGGTGGACACTTCGAGCTCCCATTGTAGAGGAACGCTGAACAAGAGATGAATTGCGTTTGTATGACAACAAAATACAAATGTCCCACCTTAGGCATTCCATTCATGTGCGTTTGTTGTGGTTAAATCTATAATATATGCCTGTAACTGTGGTTTACTTTATGTCATTCTCTAATGATCACCAGGTATTTATTAAAACAAATGTGATACTGGGTAAATACTGGGTAATTAGGCCCCCGCATTTTGCAGCCATCTGGCTGTAAACCCGTCGACAGCCCCGCCAGGGACTGTAATTCGGTGTGACTCGGGCTCCGATCGACCTGTCCGGAACCTTGCAAATGTTGTCCGTCCTCAGATAGATATTGTTGTCCCACTGGTCGTCATGGAGCTGCCGCAGTCGGTTTCCATGGTGACGAGATCTCCAGAGAATGCCCTCTCAGCGAGTCGCGGCGGCGATATCACTAGATAGCTGGTATGACAACAAATGTCCCACCTTAGGCATTCTATTCATTCATGTGCTTTTGTTGTGGTTAAATCTATAATATATGCCCGTGACTGTGGTTTACTTTATTTCATTCTCTAACGATCACCCGGTAGTTTTTGTATATTAACAAAAAATAGCATTGCGATAGAGCCGGCTAACGACCACCATACCACTACGGGTGATGGCACAGACGGTCTGAATTACAGTCCCTGGCGGGGCTGTCGACGGGTTTACAGCCAGATGGCTGCAAAATGCGGGGGCCTAATTGCAGATGCAGTACTGCGGCGCTGCACCAGAGAGGGACGGTCTGCAGTCAGATGCAGTACTGCGGCGCTGCACCAGAGAGGGCACTGCAGATGCTGCGAGCCGCGTCCGCCTGCCGGCTGGCCGAGCTGGCCGTCTATTGATTGGAGGGCGGCGGCGGCGGCGGCGGCGCCTGGTCAGGGGCCGTCCCGGTCGCTGGTCTGGCGCCTCTCCGTCGACGGGGCGGGGTCAGCTGGCTGAGCGGGGTCAGCTGGCTGGGCGGGGTCATGGAGCGGGAAGAGTCAGAGGATTGGGAGGGTCAGCCGGTGGGTGACGGGCGGGTCAGCTGGCTGGGCGGGGTCAGCTGGCTGGGCGGGGTCATGGAGCGGGAAGAGTCGGAGGATTGGGAGGGTCAGCCGGTGGGTGACGGGCGGGGTCAGCTGGCTGGGCGGGGTCATGGAGCGGGAAGAGTCAGAGGATTGGGAGGGTCAGCCGGTGGGTGACGGGCGGGTCAGCTGGCTAGGCGGGGTCATGGAGCGGGATGAGTCAGAGGATTGGGAGGGTCAGACTGCACTGAACTGGGTCAGACTGTACTGGACTGGGTCAGACTGTACTGGACTGGGTCAGACTGGACTGGACTGGGTCAGACTGCACTGGACTGGGTCAGACTGCACTGGACTGGGTCAGACTGTACTGGACTGGGTCAGACTGCACTGGACTGGGTCAGACTGGACTGGACTGGGTCAGACTGCACTGGACTGGGTCAGACTGCACTGGACTGGGTCAGACTGCACTTGACTGGGTCAGACTGCACTGGACTGGGTCAGACTGGACTGGACTGGGTCAGACTGCACTGGACTGGGTCAGACTGGACTGGACTGGGTCAGACTGCACTGGACTGGGTCAGACTGGACTGGACTGGGTCAGACTGCACTGGACTGGGTCAGACTGCACTGGACTGGGTCAGACTGTACTGGACTGGGTCAGACTGCACTGTACTGGGTCAGACTGCACTGGACTGGGTCAGACTGGACTGGACTGGGTCAGATTGCACTGGACTGGGTCAGACTGCACTGGACTGGGTCAGACTGCACTGGACTGGGTCAGACTGGGCTGGACTGGGTCAGACTGCACTGGACTGGGTCAGACTGGACTGGACTGGGTCAGACTGGACTGGACTGGGTCAGACTGCACTGGACTGGGTCAGACTGGACTGGACTGGGTCAGACTGCACTGGACTGGGTCAGACTGCACTGGACTGGGTCAGACTGCACTGGACTGGGTCAGACTGTACTGGAATGGGTCAGACTGCACTGGACTGGGTCAGACTGCACTGGACTGGGTCAAACTGTACTGGACTGGGTCAGACTGTACTGGACTGGGTCAGACTGCACTGGACTGGGTCAGACTGCACTGGACTGGGTCAGACTGCAGCGAGGCAGCTGGTCAGCGAGGCAGCGAGGTCAGCGAGGCAGCTGGCTGGGAAGGTGGGGTTCATGATGCGGCCGTGTGGGGTCAGATGACTGGGTGACTGGGTGGTGTCATGTGGATTGTCGAGTCAGCTGGCTGGGTGGGGTCATCCGACAGCCTTGACAGTCCTACGTCAGAGGCACTGGCGGATCCAAGGGGGAGGGAGCTAAAAGACCATGCCCCCACCCCAAAAAAAAAACTGATATTGGCCGAAAATTGTCGCATTTCCTGATCTGAAGAAGATCCAGTGTCCCAAAATTCCATTTTTGCTTGGGTGTCTGAGTGGAAAATGTGAGCCTAAAACGACCATGAGAGTGGAAAATGATGTACAAAATGATACAATATTGATGTGTTTTGAATGTGAAAGGCATAAGTTTTCATTAAATAATGTATGTTTGTCAATATATCAGAATATGTCAGAATCAATATCACAATTCATAATTTGAGAGTGGAAAATTCACTTCTGAAATGGAGAGTGAGAGTGGAAAATTATTTACATTTGGGCGTCATTTTCCACACAAATCGACACATTTTGGGACACTGAGAAAATCTAAGCAGCTTTTACCTGAGAAGTTTGTGTTAAATGTGCTATAAGTGCGAAGAAAGGGAAGCGAAAATTCCATGAGCATTACAATTGTGTGTGAATTTTTGGGATTCGCCCCAAACCAGCTTTGTTGCCGTTCTGGATCTGGCCTTGGCCAGAGGGATGACCCTTCTACATCTGTACGATCGATACGACGATACGACGATCTGTATGCAACGTTCCTGGAAATCTGGAATACTGCAGTCCATAGGCGTAGGAACAGGGGGGCAGCCACCCCCCCCCCCCCCCCCCCCAACATTTTGGATTTGAGCATTACGCCTATGGTCGTTGCATGGAAAGAATCGACTTCAGAATGCCTCCTGCCCCTCCAACTTGAACATAGTTCCTACGCCCCGGCTGCAGTCGACCAACACTGCCGGCCACCAGACCGGTCATGGCTGCCGCTCATGGACGACCTGAGAGACCTGCAGGCTCAGAGAGATACCGCAAGACGCGAGAGAGATGCCCTGCGCACACCCACCAGCCAACAGGAGTATACCTCTCTCAAGAATGAATTTAGGCGTCGGATCACAGCAGCTCGCGTCGAGTACTTCTCTGCACCGTCAAATGTGAAGGAGATGTGGACGAAACTCCGCAAGCACGCCCTGGGACCCGCACAATCCACCGGACCCGGTGGCGTGCCAGACGCAGCGGCAGCGAACTGCTTCAACACATACTTCGCCGATGTGGGACGCCGCATCGCCGTGGAGCTGGCCTACCGCCGGGACGGGCCGCCGCCGCCGCCGCCACCCCGTCCAGCCACCGTATGATCGCCGTGGAGCTGGCCGACCGCCGGGACGGGCCGCCGCCGCCGCCGCCCTGTCCAACCACCGTATGCAGCTCAGCACACGTCGTCCGGCCGGCCACAATGCCGCAGCTCAGCAGCGCCCTGAAGCCGATGGGCAGCTCCAAGGCGACCGGCAGCGACGGTGTGCCACTGCAGCTGATCAGGCGCTGCTTCCCCGTCGTCGGCCCCCACATGATGCGGATCATCAACCCGTCCACCATCACCGGAAAGGTACCCGCCGTGTGGAAACATGCCAAGGTGGTGCCTATCTACAAGGCAGGTGATAGGCTGCAGCCCGCGAGTTTTAGGCCAGTTAGTGTTCTTAGTGTGATGGCAAAAATAACCGAAAAACTTATAAGCATTCAGCTCAGTAGTTACTTAACTGAAAATCGCATCATGTCGCCGACGCAATATGCGTACAGATCTAACCATTCCACGGAGCGTGCTGCGGTCGATGTTGTTAGTGCGATATCTGCTCACAGGGATGAGGGGCGAGTTACGTGCTTAACCTCCTGTGATTTGTCGAAGGTGTTTGACTGCGTAGACCGAAATGAGCTGTTCAAAAAGCTTAGTTGGTACGGCATTTCGACTCATTGGTTCTTGGACTATTTTACAGGCCAAACACAAGTCAGTAGAGGGCAGCACAACCACGGTGGTGACTTTTGGAGTGGTCCAAGGCAGCATCCTCGGCCCGATTATGTTTAACATTTTTGCCAACGACCTGGCATGTCATCTGTCGCGCCACGCATCTGTTGTATCATACGCAGATGACTCACAAATCACCCACAGCGCACGGCCCACGCCGGCCGATCTGGCTGAGCTGCGTCTCACCGTGGAGGCGGATCTGACTGAGCTGTCTGCATGGTTCACTTCCAATGGTCTGAAAGTGAACCCCTCAAAAACTGAACTGATACTTTTCGGAACTGCATCGTCGGTCAAAAAAGCTTCCAATTGCTTGGTCAGTTTCGACGGTGTGAACTTGAAACCAGCACAAAGCATCACAATTATTGGCGTACTTTTGGACCCGGAACTGAACATGCAGCGGCAGGTCAGTAAAGTGACGAAGCGTTGCTACCGTAGCCTTCTAACGATCAGCAAACTCAGAGACACCCTTCCGCGGAAAACATTGGTACACCTCATTCAGTCGCTGGTCTTTCCACACATCACGTACTGTCTGCCGGCTTGGGCACCACCTACACAGCAGTAGCGCCACCGCATAGACAAAGTCATAAACTTCGCAACTCGGATCGTGACCAGGAAACATCGTCATGAATACATCTCAGCCGCACGATGGGAGCTTGGATGGATGCCATTTAACACAATAGTTGAGTACAGAGACTCTGTGCTTGTACATTCGATGGTACACCAAGAGCAGGGGCCCACAGCGCCTTAGCGATCTCATATCTTACCGAACCGATGTATCCGAGCGAACGACACGAGCAACCACTGCCGGGCTATTGGAGACATACCGTTGCCGCTTGGAGGCGACCAAGATGACTGTGCCTGTCCGAGCTATGCGTAAATGGAATGGGCTTGACAGCAATGTCCGTGGGAATACGAGCGCCAGTTCCTTCAAGAAGTGCGTGAAGGACATAATAATGGTGTTTACATAGCAGTTAGAAATTAGTGGAGGATTAGTGGAGGATTGTCTACTATTTGGTAGGGTGCTTTTTTGGTGGAAATCACTAGAATACAAACAATAATCGATGGCAATTGGTCTTCCGGATGGGTTTAGCGCATACAAGTTGGTAATTATGCGATAAGTTTGTTTAAAACACCTTAATCGTCATTTTGAGGTTCCCTTCATTTTATTATTATGACCGCCCTTTCCCTTTGTTAGTAGCCATATATGGCAGCCTACAGCCATTTGAGATGGCCGTACTGTGCCATATCTGTGATCCTCTATATCGATTTGCGCTGTGTGTGAGGAAAAGGCGGTGATGCGACTCTGTGATGCACGACCGGCCGGCTAGCACTATCAACTGGAGTTGTTGCAGCAGTTGGCCGCCAGGGACCGCTAGTGAGCCAGGGTGTGATGACGTCGCAAGCAAATGTTAACATTTAAATATCTAACGCTAAATGTGTATTTATTTATTTGTTTATAAATAAATCAATATTTAGCAGTACTATTTGCTTGCGACGTTATAACACCCTGGCTCATTAGCGGTCCCTGGCGGCCAACTTCTGCAACAACTCCAGTTGATAGCACTTCTCCAGCCGACCGGCACTTCTCGGCCAAGGCCCTAGATACTCTTCTCGGCGAGTTTTCTGTGACCCGTGCTCGGCGCCTAGGTTTCCCGTAAGTGTTTGAATGTTGTATATCAGTATATGAGTATATACAGAGTTGCTGTTATTTTGGTATATCTTTTATGTGCATTTCATACATTAACTACTGCAGCTAACTTCAGTTAAAACAGGGATTTGGAGCTGTCAGCCTTCCAAAAGATGGCGCATACGTTGCCAAGTGATACATTCAGAGTAAGTATTATGCTATATGTAAGCTATATATTTATTATGTATTATGCATTATGTAATGTCTAATCCGCCGTCAGTGACAAATAAAACGAGAAAATTAACGTCGTCGGTATCGAAACGCCTATTCGGACGCAATGCAATAGAATACTCGCACGATTCAATCAATTGACGCACCTGCGCCATAGTTGTGATCAAATGAGGCGAAGGGAAACTTTAACTTCCCTTTATTAGTAGCCGAACCTCCACTAGTACTTAATTGCTATGTAAACACTCTTATTGATGTCGGAGCTTTAGTGTCAGCAGACATAACGGTGTGCGTTTTGTGTCGCGGTGTGATGGCTCAGGTGCCGTCTCGTTTACGAATCGCTCTTTTAATCAGCAGTTTTATTATGCGCTATCGTATGTGCTTTTACCTGAAAATGTTGTACTAGTGTATGAGTGTATGAGTTTTGACTACGGCAGCCAGTGGCGGCGGAAACGGGGGGGGGGCAGGTTGCCCCCCCCCCCCCCCGATCGAAAGAGGTGGGGGGCAAACATGTCTTTTTGTCCCCCCCCCCCAACAGAAAAAAACACGCCAATAACATTTTTAGAGATACGCACCATACGCAATACGACGCATTGATGAGAATGCATATCCAGGGCATAAGACTTTAAAAAATCGCGCCGCTGCGCGGCGCAATTTTGCGGAATTTCAGGTGTTGAGCCTAAACAAATATTCGAAGATGATATAGCTGATTTCAAATTGGTGTCGCTGGTTCCAAAGTTGGTATGGCCCATGCCATACCTGAGACATGTCATACTGCATTCTCCATCCTTGTAACGCGCCTTTTCATCCGTTTTGTTTGGCCCTTTCAACGCTTGGGAAGGGGGGGCCTTTCAACGCTCGGGAAGGGGCCCTTTCGAGGCGCCAATACCCCCCCCCCCCCTGGACGAAATCCTGGCTACGTGCCTGTTTCAAGTTAAAGTTGATAAGCGTTCCACGCCTATAACGGCCGGTACTCACAAGTACTTGGTAACGAATTCACTGTCCGAGCGAAAATTAGCCTGCCTACGCATTGTTATTTACCATGAAGGCATATATGTTTCATGCACTCTATCTTTTGCGAATATGTACCAAACTGCTATGAACAATCAACAAGCATTTGAAGAAAGTGCATTTAAATCGGCAGTTTTGCTTGGCCCCGGACGGCGACCTATTTAGTGTTCACGACTTCTTTTTTTAAAAATAAATTATATGTTTTCCCATCAATTTTCAACAAACAGTTCTTTAATATACTGCAATGCACACATGAAACATTTATCTAAACCGTTTATCCATAATCAATCAATACACGTTTCAGAAAACCGCGATGCATTCCGCGGATTAACTTGGCCAAGGACAACGACGTATTTAGTGTATGCGATTTGTTTCATTGACCAATCAGGGACGTTGTCACGCTTCTTGGAGCACTTACTTCATTTCTGGACCTATGACTTGTTTATAAATAACATTCAAACCAGAGATAGTGATGGATCATACTGTTCGTCACCATATGTTAGTACATATTTATTTATTTCACATAATTTAGTTTTGAAATATAAAAAGTTGTTATTTCACTTTTCAATTCAAATACGATCAATTTGAAACCATTCACAATAAAATACAGATAATTAAATGAAAAGGTGAATATTTCACTTTAATGCATGTTATTGGTTTTAATAAGTTGAAGGAATATGATCATAATATGGCAGAAATATCTTTATTATATACGAAATATACTAAATGAAAAGATCCGAGCTTTCGTGGCTAGCACATTATCAAGGATGAGTTTTGTACATGCTTTTGAAAAATCTAACACAAAACTAGCGCACGTTCCAAATTGCGGTGGGGTACTCATATCAATCTCGCATAATACACGTACAGACACACATACATATACACTTCACACTTCTCGGTGTTTCGAATAGCGGTGGGGTTCTCATATTCAATCTTGCATAATACATGTACAAACACACATACCTATACACTTCACACTTCTCGGTGTTTCATAACAACCCACAGACGGAAGGCCAGGCCATTTCACCCCTTGAAATCACCATATGTGGTGACTTCAAAACGCGATACGACCCGACCTCCCGTCCGTGGGCCGTTATGAAATAAGAACCTAGAGAACTTTGAGTTTCATATAAGTAGATCATAGGTAGCTGGTAGGGTCACCCATTCAATGTCGCTGGCTTCGGGGTCCCTACTTGGCAACAAGCTATGCTTAGTTGAGTGGGGTCCACGAAGCACCAGCAAGAAACGCCTGAAAATTGACCAGCCTCTGTCCTCTGCCCTGTATGAATGATATCCCCTTTACTAACAGTTAATGAATCCATCCTCATCCTGTCCTGGATGAGGATGAGTGAGGATGATATCCTGCGTCGTAGTTGGGGGACAGTCATTTGCTGTTTTCAACAATGACTACTTTTCGCCTTCTTTTATATCACCACATCCTAACACCCAAACTACCTCTCTTCATATGCTTTTTAATTTTTGTTTCCATTTCCTAGCTGGGAGTGCCGCGACATTTTCTCTTTTGTTCTCTGGTGTTAACTTAAGGTGTCGTGCGTCGTTGGGATCGAGGGCGGGGGCACTCCTGGTCACCTATTAATAGGTGGCGGTTATAAAAAAAAACTCCACCCCCACCCCCCCCCCCCCCTCCCAAACGATCTAGAGCATTACCATGAGCATCACCACCACCACGCTCTAGAGCATCACCATGATGATGATTAATGCAGTAGTTGAGGCTTCATGACCAAATTCGAGTGCCTATATCTACGATTTTACATCATGATTGCTTGTCATTATATCACCGTAATGTCTCGTCATATCATAACTATCAACCTAATTCCAAAATATAGAAGAGGGGGAGGGGGGGGCGTTCTCATTCGTATAAGTCACCAAATAGATAGAACCGCAATTTCTTCGTATGTTCAGCGAGATATATCTATCGTGTGAGGGGCCAAGAGCGTCATGATGTTTAGGTTGGGTTTCAGATTTATTATATGTATGGATTCTTCAATTTTGACGTCCGCACAATCTTTGCCGGTGTCGAGAAATTTGACACTGAATGAATTGTTGATGAGGGTGTTAGTGAGGTCCGAATGACACTGTAAGATGTGTTCGCCCAGCGGTGTGTCCATCCTACGTAGGCGAGCGTCACTCAGGTGCTCATTGAAGCTGTAGCGCACTGGTTTGATGTAGTCCCAGGGAAGTGGCATTTACTTTTTACATCTCCATTCAGCTGAACGTTCCTAAAACTATGCATACTAGGGTATAACCACGGTAAAACTATTGAATGTGTTACTCATTATTGGGACACAGTCAATGCGCACGTGAGCTCCCGTACCGTTTCATATTCCAAACCTGTTTTAGCTTTACTAGAGCGCGCCAGCTCGGCCATCGCCCCAAAAAGGCGTTTTACTGGTATAATATTGTGGCCTAAATCCGAGGAGATATCATTTCGCGGCATTTTTTGTTTGTTTGTTTGGGGGGGGCGCTTTGCCCGAGGGGACGCCCTGGGTTTCTTTGCCCCCCTCCCCCCTCCCCATCCGAAAATACCTTCTGCCGCCACTGACTGCAGCACACTATGTATGACGCTGTGGACTAACAACCAATCATGTATTGGATACCATAAAGATCTGCAATAATTTATTTTTTTTAAACAATAAAAACATCAGAGGGAGAGGAGAGTCATCAGAGTCCCGCTTCAGAGGAGAAGACAGTCCTGTGTGCCGCCTGGTGTCTCTGTATCCAGGGACGGATCAGACCGTCCATCAGAGTCCCGCTTCAGAGGAGAATACAGTCCTGTGTGCCGCCCGGTGTCTCTGCATTCAGGGACGGATCAGACCGTCCATCAGAGTCCCGCTTCAGAGAAGACAGTCCTTGTGCCGTCCGGTGTCTCTGCATTCAGAGACGGATCAGACCGTCCATCAGAGTCCCGCTTCAGAGGAGAAGACAGTCCTGTGTGCCGCCCGGTGTCTCTGCATTCCTCGCACGGCCCGAAATATCACAGTGTTGGCGGGCGACAACGGCAAGGCATGCCGCCAGCCTTGCTGGGACATAATTAAAGGCGAAACATGTGGTCAGCCCTGTACTGTCACAGCCCAGTACTGTCACATCCCAGTACTGTCACAGCCCAGTACCGTCACAGTCCTGTACTGTCACAGCCCTGTACTGTCACAGCCCTGTACTGTCACAGCCCTGTACTGTCACAGCCCAGTACTGTCACAGTCCTGTACTGTCACAGTCCTGTACTGTCACAGTCCTGTACTGTCACAGCCCAGTACTGTCACAGTCCTGTACTGTCACAGCCCTGTACTGTCACAGCCCTGTACTGTCACAGTCCTGTACTGTCACAGTCATGTACTGTCACAGCCCTGTAATGTCACAGCCCAGTACTGTCACATCCCAGTACTGTCACAACCCTGTACTGTCACAGCCCTGTACTGTCACAGTCCTGTACTGTCACAGTCCTGTACTGTCACAGTCCTGTACTGTCACAGCCCTGTACTGTCACAGCCCTGTACTGTCACAGTTCTGTACTGTCAC
>JAXIVJ010012448.1:37500-40288 GCA_036785665.1 Chirona hameri
CCGTGCGTGCCGTGCCGTGCCGTGCCGTGCCGTGCCGTGCCGACCGTGCCGACCGTGCCGACCGTGCCGTGCCGTGCCGGCCGTGCGTGCCGCGCCGTGCCGTACCGCATCATACCGTGCCGTGCCGGCCGTGCCGTGCGTGCCGTGCCGCGCCGTGCCGTACCGCATCATACCGTGCCATGCGGCCGTGCCGTGCCGTGCCGTGCCGTGCCGTGCCGTGCCGTGCCGTACCGTGCCATGCGGCCGTGCCGTGCCGTGCCGTGCCGTGCCGTACCATGCCGGCCGTGCCGTGCCGTGCCGTGGCCGTACCGTGCCATGCCGGCCGTGCCGTGCCGTGCGTGCCGTGCCGTGCCGTACCGTGCCGTGCCGTACCGTACCATGCCGGCCGTGCCGTGCCGTGCCGTGCCGTGCCGTGCCGTGCCGTGCCGTGTCGTGTCGTGCCGTGCCGTGCCGTGCCGTGCCCGTGCCGTGCCGTGTGATGTCCCGCGACGTGCCTGTGACAGATGCAGCCGCCCGCTGCCGCCCGCTGCCGGTTCCACCCCGCCCCAAGTGTCTCCGCGCCAGGCTGCGTGCCAGCGGCCGGTCCCCCCGCGCGCCACCCAGACACACCGGCTATCTAGTTTATGCCGCCGCCGCGACTCGCTGAGAGGGCATTCTTCTGGAGATCTCGTCACTATGGAAACTGACTGCGGCAGCTTCATGGCGACCAGTGGGACAACATTATCTATCTGAGACGGACAACATTTGCAAGTTCCGGACAGGTCGATCGGAGCCTGAGTCACACCGAATTACAGTCCCTGGCGGGGCTGTCGACGGGTTTACAGCCGGATGCTGCAAAATCGCCACCCGAACAACTGCAGCGGTTGAATTTAGTTTCTTCCTCATAGAATATTCAGTCGCAGACAGCATCCAGAAGTGCAGAGGATTTATGGACACAAATCCTACGGGAGCTATTCGGAAACTAGTGAATGCAGTCGAAACGAAAACTGGCGTTTGTCCTGTACCGATGACGTCTGAGAACTCACAGAACGAGAATTATCAAAGCAAATATGAAAATGGTTTGCTTTGGACAATCGTTCCAGCTTTGCAAAGGCTGAAACAAAGGCTGTAAAGGCTGAAGCACAGTCTTTACGCAGCTGCAGAAACGCATGCCGGTGCCTGCGGGCGCCTATTCAAATACATGGGTCAATTTCAACAGTCGATTGTTCTGCCGCAACGCCTCGCGCATCGCGCAGTTGTTGCGACCTCCGTTCAATGTATTGGAATAGGCACCCGCATCCACTTCGCGCAGCTGCGCGAAGACTGTGTTTGTCAGCCTTAACTCTCTGCCAATACACAAAAGAGCAGTGTTTTCTCTCCGAGCGGTAATTTCCGGACGAAAAGATATCGCCATGACTTGACGAGTCGTATTGGCCATGACATATGCCGATATTCCCACATAATTTATCAATTCCTGGTATGCATGAAGTTGTCAATAATGATAGAACCAATCCCATCCTGCGGTCTTGTTGTTATACATGCGGTCCTGTTGTTATACATGTTGTGTCATGTTGTGTTGTGTTATACATGTGTGTTCTCTTTCTACGACCAACATGCATCACGCTCAAGGTCATTCGACACTGAATGTCAGCGCTCGGCTGAAATGCTATACATTTGCGGAGCCGTTCTCCTGAAAGCAGCAGTAATTAATTAATTGAGACGTGCCAGAAATTCACAAGTGTGCACTGTGCGTGTGCCTAGTTTGAGTGACATGTAGGTGGTTAATAAGTAATAACATAGGAGCCCATCATGATGGTATCGCGCGTGAAGTGACACATCATAGAAACAGAACATGGAACAACCAACAGTTCTGGCTACAATATTGAACAGTACTAGAGGATCGTTGAGCTGTTCTCTAGTTAACCCATTAAACCGTTGACATTGTTATAGGAAGATAGCTTGACCCGCCAGCACGTTGATCCTTTAACCCATTCCCTGCGGGCGGTCAGAATTACGTTAACCTGCGGGGGGCCAGATTCTGCCCCCCCCCCCCCTCCCCCAGAAATCTCGGGAACCGCTCGGTCGATTTCGATGGGGAAAGCGCCATTCGATTTTGCATGACAAGATCTCTCTTTTTGGATCCCGAAATTTTGTTTTGTTCAAAAATGGGGGGGGGGGCAGGGGACAAAAAATCCGAAAATTTTGGGTGTTTTTTGAAAGGTCATTGCGGCCATGTGGCTCGACCGATTTTCATGCCCCAAACGTTTTTGAGCTTCAAATGTACTGGTCTTTAAAGGGAGTGTGCCTACTGTTTTGGAATGTCAAAAATATTTTGCATACGGTAAGTAGCTGTTGGTTTGATTGTTGTATATGATGAAATTCACATCTGGAATTTAGTTTAGTTGAATTTTCACTTATATTGTTGTTTTTTTAAATTTTTTTCGATATCTATAAAACGATCGCCACTATGGTGATGTTATGTAAAACGGCGCACATAAGACAATACAATTACGGTCACATCATGCAAGATATAAAGCCGAGTTTTGCACAGCACGTTCTTGCCACTGTGAATTTTATTATGTGCAAGTTTCGTAGCTCTAAATTGATAACTTCTTCAAAAAATGGCCATCGGCCATCATCGAAATGGCCATCATCGGAAAACATGATGGCCGTCCAGTTTCTGTTCGGCTGCTGCTATCAGCGTGCACGAGCTGTTTTGTTGAATTGCTATTGGCCGGCGCTAACAATATGCTAGCAGCTTAATCGATAGTTGCAGTGCTTCTAGTAGCGGAAGCCCTCTGGAGTCTAC